>MU751141.1:208233-218327 GCA_026770625.1 Nicotiana glauca | reverse complement strand
TTGTTACTCGTGTGTATATATAGTCGACTAAGTAAATGTCGTCAATTAAAATTAGTTGAAAACTAAGAAGATGATTCACTCCTGTTTATAATCACCAACCAGCCATGCCTCTGTATTAATTCTTACTGAGCTGGAAGATGCTCAGTTTGATAGTTTCAATGGGTTTGAGTTGATCAGGATTGGCTCCCAATGTGATCAACTCCTTCCCTGTTAGACTGACACTCTCTGATAATTAGACCTTACTGCCTTGAATCATTGATTGGACTATAGGATTGGTCTATAGCTGTGTAAATTGATTGATTAGCAATCAGTGTTAAAAGGAAATTTTAAGGAGTTTTTATACTGGTTTAAGAAGCTTAGGCAGGGGCAGTATTTCCACGGGTTTAAGGGCAGTTTGGGATTAAATAGGGTCTGTTTAATTAGTTCAAGAAGGCTGTCCAGTTGGNTGCCTTGAATCATTGATTGGACTATAGGATTGGTCTATAGCTGTGTAAATTTATTTATTAGCAATCAGTGTTAAAAGGAAATTTTAAGGAGTTTTTATACTGGTTTAAGAAGCTTAGGCAGGGGCAGTATTTCCAGGGGTTTAAGGGCAGTTTGGGATTAAATAGGGTCTGTTTAATTAGTTCAAGAAGGCTGTCCAGTTGGCCATTAAAATAACCCTAAGTTTTAAAAATAGTGGTGTTCCCATGACAGCATGGGAATAAATTTGAATACTATAAGGCACCCATAACTCTTGAATAAAATAATAGGGGACAAGGGTGGGGAACAAAATGGTTTGCATCAAGAAAGGGTTTTAAGGCATGGGAAGCTAAGGGATGGGCAGTAAGGGCTGGGGAGTTCAAGGCAGACCTTAAAGGTCTGTTTCAGGTTATAAATAGGGGGGGATTACACATTGAGAAGGGGGGTTGAAGGAAAATTTTCAGAAAGTCTAGGCTGGTTTTTTGAGAGACTAAGGGGGGCTGTTAGACACTCAGCTATAGACAGCTTTAACCACCAACCGTAGAGAGTTTCGAACCAATCAGTTTTTCAGTTCTTAAATCATCAGTCTAGGGAGTCTTTGAACGATCAAGTTTACGCTTCTTGAGCCATCGATTTTAAGAGGTCCTTTAGCCATCAGTAGGATTTTGATTCTGATCGATAGAAAGAGTTGAAGAAGAGAAAAGACTATTCCATTGTCCTGTGGTTTTAGTCTGTGTTTTCCCAGTTACTGCTGGATTTTTGCTTGGGTTTCAAAGTTGCTGTTTTGTTTCCGTTGGGTTTCCTGTTTGCTGGTTATTGTTGGTTGCTACTGGTTTATGGTTGCTGATTGCCGTGTTACTGCTGTTGCTGTACTGCTGTGATTGCTACTGCTTTACTGATCTTCCTCTCCTCTTGCTTCCTATACCAGGTACACTTCCGAGTCACACTGTGATGTAGCTGTAAAACGTGAAAGAAGTAATGCTCGAATAGTCCAAACTTAGTGCATCTGTAGCTTAGTAAATTAGCAATGAGCAACTGTACACCCTATTTTGTAATTCAATAAAGTAGTTGGATGGTGGATTTTGCATATGAATATGGCTGTATTGGACCAGCAGTTTGCCTTCTTAGTAGTAAATTTAGTAATTTAATCTTAATTTCAGTAGCATGGACTTAGAAGTCAAAACTGCCAAGTTAACTGTACTTTCTCGAATAATTTAAGCATGCCCGTTATTGTCAAGTCGTCTAGTCAAATAATCGGAATAAGATAAAGATAGCATGAGTTTTTTTATATTTGTTGAAGCTCGTTGGTTCCCTATTTACAGAGGTTTCAATATTGGAAGCCATAGGTAGATAATAATTGTAGGCAGCCAAAGGCTCAAAAAAATTGAAATTTGTGGTAGCTTCATCACGTAATGCGATTGGCGATGATCGGTATATTTTAAATCGAACTCGAATCTGTTTTCTGCAAATTGAACATTGAACTAGGCCCAATATTGGAATAAGATGGCCCAGGTCCCGTTTAACACTACATGCGTTAGACTTGGGCCCACGTTGGCAAACGGACTGCCCATATGGCATCTATTTTCTGATTTAACAAACCATGTTCAAAACCCAACCATAACAACTCGTAAGCATGTAATTAATTAGGACATTTTCTTCATCTTTAGAGACAAGAATAAATAGAGAATCGTAGTTGCTTTAGGATCGGCCTTAATAAAAGAACGAGATGAGCCTCGCCGCATTAAACACGAATGCGGGGCCCTCAATAATAGCTTATAAATATTTAGACGTGGAAAAGCCATTTAGTAAATATCACGGTTTTTCCGAAGTTAATAAATGCGTAGAAGCTTTAGGCGCGAATAATGAATATTACATTCTTAAACCTGGGTGCACATTTATGTGACCCAAATCCAAATCTCAACGAAATCGAAATGTGTCAAAGGCCACAGGCGTACTGGTGCGGTATGGTCCGAAATACATTTTCATGACGTTGCAAATTCTCTTTAAAATAATAAATATAAAAAGCAATTTATTAGCCTTTAAATAATAAATGAGACGAGCCTCGCCAAATAACACACAAATTGCGGGGCCCTCAGTAGATGGTTACTTTAAATGCTTACATTCCGGGACATGCCGTTTAGCTAATTTTACGACCTTCTCAAAATAACGATACGCTAGTCGCTTTAGGTGCGCCTTTAATAAGTTATTTCCTTAAACTCGGGTGTACATTTATGTGACCCAAATCCAAATCTCAACAAAGTCGAAATGTGTTAAAAGCCACAGGCGTACTGGTGTGGTGTGGTCCGAAATACATTTTCACGGCGTTGCAATTCTTTGTTAAAATAATAATAATAATATTAAAAGTGGTTAAAAGTTAAAATTTGCACATAAGTTAAAGCATGTTATAAAATGAGATAAATAAGCCAAATATGACAGTTAAGCGACCGTGCTAGAACCACGGAACTCGGGAATGCCTAACACCTTCTTCCGGGTTAACAGAATTCCTTACTTAGATTTCTGGTTCGCAGACTGTAATATAGAGTCAACTTTTTCCTCGATTCGGGATTTAAACCGGTGACTTGGGACACCATAAATCTCCCAAGTGGCGACTTTGAATTAAATAATTAAATCTCGTTTCGATTGTCCTTTAATTGGAAAAATTCCCTTTACCACGCCCTTCGCAGGGTGCGGTAGCGCCAAAAGGAGGTGTGACAAATAGTAGACAATTTAACTAGGGGAAACAAAACAGGAACTGTTAAAAATATAGATTGTCTATTTCTTGTCAAATTAAAAGTAGCTAAGATCTTGCACTATATATCAAAATCCTAATGTCAAAGAGTAAACAAATTGTGCAAAAACCATATGCAGATCTTCCCGTTCAGTCTCAATAGCAGCTGTACAATGACAATGAGTATTAAACAAGAGCCACAACTAGCAGACAATATCATCAAATAATGAAATGCCCTTCAAGCAGCTAATTCACATCCTAATATACTTCAAGGTCTTGATATCATATTAAAAACAATGAACGCTTATAAACTTAATTTTAAAAAGTGGCCTGATTTGTAGAAATAGCTAAAAGACATAAAAGTTAAACGGCAATAAGTACATGCCTGAATAAGAAATTGGAACTCCCAAATAGAAAGAGAAAAAAAAAATCAGTTCCTCGAACAAAATATAAAATGACCAAGCTTATTCGGAATATACTCAACCGTAACCTTCAGCATAATTCCCAATTTTACAAACTACTTAAGCTCAAACAAAAGCCAATTGAGTGAGATACAAATTGCCTGCTTACTTTCACCTTCATTGCTCTCACGTTAGCACAAGGTTTCTAGTAGTGAAATCAAACATAAAGGAACAATAAAAAAATAGTAGATCTGCTTTAATTCATTCAAGACATAGAACATCAAATATGGATATAAACAAGACAACGAATCAACCCTTAATTCATTCCAAAATATAGAGTGAGATAGAAGAGAGAATGAACCTCAAGCTTTGATTCACAAGCACTAACTGAACAAGACTTTGATTGGATCACAAATCTCAAACCGACGGGTACTCAGCGAATCTCGAACCGGCAACGGGAACTCGAACCGAAATCAAACTTCAATTGAGATATGGTGTCCGTGTATACAGTGTTGTGATTTCTGTGCCAATTAAATTTGGATTCCTATTCCAATTGTTTCAATTTTGATTGGAGATGTATCTACTGATTGGGCTTGTTGTTCCCTTCCGTGTATGGGTGTGACGGTGAATCATGAGGGCAGTGAATCACTTGGTAGAGGGCTAGCGGTGGACTATTTTTGAGAGGGTTCATCCGCTAGATTCTCTAAAGGTCGGGAATGGTTCTCTTTTCGTTGGCTTTTGTCTTGAATCAGATGAAATTCTAGAAAGGAAAAAGGGTCCAATTTTTGTGCTGATCTTTTTATTTTGGGTGTGTGTGGGGAATAGTTTTGGGGGAAAAATATTTTGGGGAAGGTTTTGGGGGAAAATATTTTGGCTTTTCAAATGTTTGACCAATTTGAATTTAAGACCAAGCCTTTTCACTTCCCTCTTCTTTTTGTTGTTCTTTTCTTTCTATAATTAATTAAAAACCTAAACAAAATTCCTAAATTAATTTAAATTGTAAATTTAAGCTAATTATTTAACTATGTAAAAATAATCATTTTTTTTGATTTTTGATTAATAGCACAATTAACTCAATGTAATTAATTCCTAAATGCAAATTAAACCTAAGGTGTCATGAAATTAAAATGTGACACTTTTTAATGGGTTTTCTATGATTTTAAAAAAAAATATTAAAAATGCATGAAATGCAACTAAATAAAGAAAAACACCTAAAATCAACAAAAATTATTTTGGTCTATTTTTAGGAGTTATTTTCATGTAGGGCAAAAATCACGTGCTCACAGGAATAAATAGCACAACACGCACTATGAGGTTTTGCTTCCCATCTGCCCCGGGATAAAGCTTGCCACATATGCTCGTTGCAAGTCGAGTAGGTCACCAACTTCCGAACCCAATATGGCTGATTAGGAACGTTGCCCGGCATCCATAAAACCGTTGCAGAAAAAGAAAAGAAGGCACGTTTATGAAGCCAGCCTTCGCCATAAACAAAACTAAGAAGGCACAAAGTGTACCACTTATGTGTATAATTCCATTCCTCATGGAATGGCATAAACTCCACAGGGATAATATCAATAGTCCGAACTCAGATGAATCGACTCATCCTCTCCCAGTCTCCATCTTCTTCATCATCAACAATAGAAGGCGTGGCCGACCGGCATCGTAGAATTTACAGGCCTCAATGGTGGAAAGGCTGGTACAGCCTGATAAGATGGCTGAGCGTGAACTCAAGCCATGCCTTCTTCGCGAAGAACCTCATCATCAGTACTATCCACCAAAATGACGGATGAATCAGCTCTAGGGTAACCCGATACTTTAGATAAAAGTTGCGCACAACCCTATCAAGGGGGCCCAGTGTATAGGGATACGTTTATACATTCAAAAATGCATCGGCACTGTCCGTGATGCCCTTACCCGAGGAAAGTATCTGTAACTTTACCTTTTCCCCCCATCCACAGTCTTTTCTCACTAACCCAAGGTATTACTCTCCTATCTAAGAAGTAATCTTCAAGGTATTCTCTCGTTGGTCCCAAATACCGGAGGCAGAGCTCTCCCCTCTCTGCCGGAATCCCGATGTAGCAGTCATGGAGATGGCAAAATTAGAGAACTAAAGTAGGAATTTGTGCAAGTGCGTTACTACTGAAATAATGAAAGGCTTAACGCAGGGAAAGAATAGTAACAACTTAAAAGGGTAGGATCTCCAAAAAAGTAGAAACAACCCTATATATGGTAAAACAACGACGGTCCGCCTGCCTCAGAGGCCAATTAAAAATGCTGACCGATATCACTTCAGGAAGATGCACCGGCAACATCGCCTCGATAGCTTTGCATCCATATTATGCATTAGGCGATGCCACGTGATGATTTGGGGCCAAAGATCCCCGTGCCGCTGCAAGTTCTAAGGTGGTACCAGACCTCGAGAACCACCATCAAAAGAAGTTAGGCTCTACGAAGCCAAATACATCATCGCAAGTCCCAAGGTAGTACCCGACCTCGAGGACCTCCATCAAAGAAAAGTTAAACCCAAAGAAGCTAACATCATCGTCGCAAGTCCCAAGGTGGTATCCGACATTGAGGGCCTCCATAAAAAATAAGTTAGGCTCCAAGAAGCTATAGGCATCACTACAAAACCCAAGATAGTACCCAATCTCAAAGGCTTCTCTCAAGAAGGAAATAAGCACTTAAACTCCACCCCTATGGGCTTGGCCCTAGGGTAGCATATGAATTAGGGTAAACCATCGTCTGGGATCTAAACACCATGCCTTAATGATAGTTACGCTAAGTTAAAAGCAAGTTTCCAGGTGGCCCGAGTTTGAACAAACCCCCACTCGGGGATTGCATTCGAAAGTTTAAAGGCAGTCCCTATCCTCGGACCTCCGAGAAAATTTACCCCTAAAGATGACCACGAGGTCTATATGGTAAATCTCGGTCTCAAGGCTCGAAACACTAGTTTCATTTTAACTCGAAGTCAAGGCCCTGACGGCCAAGATTATCAGTCCAATCCAGGCTTGATTCAAGGAACGACAAAGGGTTCTGTGGGGAGCCGTATTAATCAATCAAAGGTCAGGAAAAATATTCATACGTGGGCTCGATATTGGAAGTAGACACTAGATTCATGCATTCGGAGTCTCCATAAATACAAATAAAAGGAAATATAGCAAACATCAAAGACAAAATTAGAGAAACATCTTTATATTCATAAAAATCTTAATACAGAAGCCCGCGAGGGGTCCTTACATATGATTATAAAAGCCCACGAGGGGTACTTATACAGAAACAAAGAATAAAAAAGGTACACAAATAGTAAAATCCTAGAGCCTAATCTATTCTCAAGGTTTCATCCTCGGCGGAAGTATCTTCGATTACCATCTCCTTGAATAGGCGTCCTCGGCGATGATATCTTCAACCACCACCTCCTCAGGGGTCTCATCTCGGTCCTCCGGAATGATATCTTCAAGGGAGAAGATTAAGAAGAGGAAAGTGGTGGATGAGAGCAAACTGACGCAGAAGGGGCAGAAACGGGTGAAGAAGTGGCTGGGTGAAAAATTTGGCTATTATGGATTTCACTAGTAAGCCACTTCTTGAGACGTTGCCCCGTTGTGGGATGTGACAGTGAGTAGAAAGTACCACCGCACTCCGTGGAGAGCAAAAGGAGTGAGGCACCGCACAGGGCAGTCGGGGGAGGTGAGCAGCGGAGTAGAATCCGGCCGCCTCCTTGAGCAGCGGTGTGGAGTCTAATTATTTCCCCGAACTAGGAGAAATCGACCCCCCATTTCGTTATCTCGAGCCAACAACAATAACAAAATGGTGTAATCTCGCTCGATAAAAGAAAGTCCAGGAGATAGGTCGTGGCATGGCTGATAGAGATGCTGCCGTATAATATTCACGGTGGATGACAATGGATAAGAATGGTGAGAAGAGAGGGATGGATAGATATGGGAAGACACTTGGATGAAAGGTTGATCCCAGGAGGCTCATATTTATAGGAAGGGCGGCAATGTAACCGATGACGCCATTATTATCTTCGAAAGACGTAATGGCAGGCACATTTAATGCGCCCTTGAGAGCTGAACTGGCGGCGACGTTATAGCTTTGAAGAATGAGAAATAGTAATTCTTTGAATGATTCTATAAAGATGAAGCGACATGACGTTTCGTTTATCACGGAGGCTTACGTCATCGTATGACATCATCGCCGGGAGTTCAAAAAGATGGTTATCAAGGCCCTCGAATCGACAAGCTCGAGGCCCCGATTGTTAACCTATCGGTTTGGTTATCACCTTGTTCCTAACTCTTATTTCATTTCTAAATTACATACATAGCATCAACCGCTTAACAACTAGCATAAAAATAGATCACGCATTTTTAGAGTCCCATAATTGAATTTAATTGTTATTACCATTTTCACGGTAAACATATTTGATATGCTAATTTGAGTGGAACATTTTTTGCAAAAAAAAAAAAAATGGTTTGAAAAATATGATTTTATATAGCTATTAATATTACTTTTTCGAATATGTTTTAAATTATACACATAACATAAAAAAGTTTACGAGATTTTTTTTTTTGTAATGATAGAAATTATTTTTGCACAAAGAAGATTATCTTTTTACTATTTTAAGAAATAAGCGTACAAGAATTTTTACTCTTTATATGAGATTAGGAAAATTATAAATTGAGAAAATGTATGTATTTTTACATGGATGTTTTAATAAAATAATAGCGTATGAATTTATTTTATATGTTACCACATGACCGTAATAGTACGGTGTATAAAGTGTATTAAAAATAAGTAAAATTTTAAGTAATTTGAAATAATTTTTAATTTTGCAAGTAATTGATTAATTATAGAGTAACATGATACTACCTAATTAATTAATTAGTATAATTGGGTAAGGATGGATAGTCTCAAACATGGCAACTAGCCACAATCTAAAACTATTACTCATCGTCACGTTTGATAAGGTGTCAATTTTTCGCTTGTTCAATATCTTAAAATAAGGTATAGGCAACACTATATTTTGCAGAGTTATTCGGCACAGACAGCCTTAATAACATCTTATATTCGACGTGTTTGAGAATGCAGGAAAAGGGAATTACTTTAGAAGTGTATTATTGTAGTATTAATGAAAATCTATGAGCACTTAAAGAATTACACATACCATTATGACTGATTTAGATCTTATATATATACTCGAATTATGACATTTCACTAAGTTTTAAAGTGCAAGCTTCCGTCTTCCAACAGCTCCATATTACAGACTTCAGAGAACATGCCATTATCCTTACTGAATTTCAAAATAGGATCGATAGGACCGTTTTTCAAAATCAATTATTTCTTATGATATGTTAAAGTTACCCTCTCTTTCTTTTGGCATAATCTATAAGACACGAACGAAACAAATAAATGCACAACTTTCACAAACGACTCTATTCATAGAAATATTAGATATGATTATGTTCTTGATTTCCCATGTGTCATATTATTCTATCATCTGTTCATGGGTCTCAAAAATACATAAGTTGGTAAAGTTTATTTCATGATATTAATCAGAGACATAATGGTCTTATGACGTACCGAGAGGTTTTATTAAAGTATTTCATATGCATTTCATGCATTTATACATGCACATTGATCCATGACCAGATGGCGTTATATACGCGTATATATATGTATATGGGATATGGGAAAAGTTTTGGCGTTATATACGCACCACCACCTAATCAGCTGGTATACGTTGATGATTTTGCCCACAATGATCGAGATGATATGATGGGATACCCTCAGAGGCCTGATGATGTTATGAAACATGTATCTATACACGACATGAAATACATACTCATATTCATGACACTATGAGTATTTCATTATTTACAGAGTTATTCCAGTTCTAAAAATAAAGTTTGTTCTCAGGCAGGTCTTTTATTTTTATAGTTTGCCAGTTGATGTGATTTCAGATATATGAATTTCCTTGTTGCAAGATAACAGAAAATGCATGGCTGATAAAAAGAAGTAGTTTACATGTGCACTATAGTATTGGTAAATTTGCTAAAGAAAAGGGAAGTAGTAATTGTTGAATAGTACGTATAGGAGTTAAAACTTCCACTTCCACTTCTGTTCTGATTCTGTATATCAAGTGGAGTAGTACAAACAATTTCGAGAAAAATTTGGTTCTGATATATATTTTTCTCTAACCAATTTAGAGGTTACATATTTTTGTTGTTTTGACCAAAGGAAAACACTAAAATGAAGGTTTGTTCTGCTACTTATATTTGCTTTTTGAAGTATTTTCTTGGAGATATACTTAATGGTCACTGTATTTTGCTCAATCTTGAAAATGGATGTTTGCTCTACCTTTGATTTTAATTAGTTTCCAAGTTAATCTTTCGTTGGTTTTGTTTACAAATTCTTATTCTTAGTACAACTAAGAAGAATTCTTGAAATAAAAATAATATGTTTGCATAGAGAACTGTTCTTGAAATTCCTAGTTCTTTTTTTTTTTT
>MU751141.1:158129-206631 GCA_026770625.1 Nicotiana glauca | reverse complement strand
TGTTCTTGAAATTCCTAGTTTTTTTTTTTTTTTTTTGTCATGAAAGATAACTTATCATTACTTAGAAAAAATTACAGGGAGGGTGAACTGGGCACCATTGGGAGTACATAAGTAGGGTCCCCGCAGGGATTTTGTGCTATACTATGACTATCATACTAGGATCCACATGGGGATTAAGACAAAAACTAGAAGTACTAGAAAAAGTAGAACTACTACAAGCAGTTGTTGGGGCAGAGGGGCAAAAGGGGTTTTGGGGTACATGGGGTGGTGGATGGGTCGTGTTAAAAAAACTAGGGCAAATGAGTCTCTGCCTTACTATGGCTGCTTGGTCTTCCATAACTTCTTTTCTAACAAAAAATGGTGCCCTGTCAAAAAGGTGTGTGCTGCCTCCGGGGGATAGCTGTGATCCATTTTTACCTAGTGCGTGGGCAACCATGTTGGCCTCCCTGTAAGTGTGGCTAAGGATGAAATTCCTAGTTCTTTTCTTAAATTTTGATAAATATTTAAAGGGTCCTTGGGTTTTACTAAATAGTAGAGGGTAATGTTATTCTCAAAATTGTGGAAGGAAAATGTCATGCATGTGGTTTAACTGGTATCTTTGTGGATGTAGTAATCATGCTAATTAGTGCACTTTTAGTGGATAGTGAGTAAGTATAGCTTCTGGTTCAAGAATAATTTGATGCTCATAAATCATGCTAAAGTTTATTTTAAAATTTCAGTCTCTTCTTTTGTGGGATAAGGCCTTTAATAAATCACTATGATAACATTGCAGATAGAATTGATAATTTAAGTCTTACGTGTTAGCCAAAATCATTTGAAGCTTTATTCTGCTGTCAATAGTTCCATTTCTAATATTCTAGACTACTTTGCATAGGCCTGAATTTTCATCACAATATGTCTTCTTTAATCTTTAAATAACTGTTGAATTATGATTATGTTCCAATTCTGCCTTACATACTCTGTACGTTATCTGTACTGACGTCCTTTTGTTGGGGACACTGCATTCATGCTTGCAGGTATAGATAATTAGTTTGACGAGCCATTATAGTAAACGAAATGGGTATTCAACGAAGGATCGGTAAGACTCCTCCTCATTCGGAGTGCAGCCGAGTCTATGAGTCATCATGTTAGAAGTTTGCCACAGATTTATCAATAGACCGGTACCCTGTCCCATTCTATTTCAAACAATCTTAGAGGTTTTGTAGACAGAGGCCCATTTTGTATAGTATGTTAGAGGCCTTGAAGACCCATGTGTATTCATATTTTATAAACGATGGTTCATTGATATAATATTTTCTCACTTACAATTGTACATTACGAGTTGTGGCTATGTTGGCCCATGATAGTTACAAAAGGAATGCATGAGTTTCTAAGTGGTTCGCTCAGGCCAGTGCGGCACTGGTGCCAGCCACGCCTCCCAAGGTTGGGCCGTGACAGTTCGGAGTTGGATATTCACGAAAAAGGCTTACAAGTGGATTGAGTTAGCTTATTTGAGGTAAGTATCTTGCCTAACTTTGTGTTGGAGAATTTCCCCATATGATTGGAGTTTTTTTGTGTTAATTGTGGTATGTAAAAGCTGTGTACATAAGGTGACGAGTGAGTAAACGGGCTATATGTGGTAATTGATAGGTTTAGGCTATTTAGATTCTTTTCATGCCTTTGATCGTATCATCATAACATGTTATGTCTTTTATCATTAATTTATTCTTACATGTCTTATTTGACATTGTTATATGCTTGTCTCATCTTTTATTTGTTACTTGCCCTTACATGCTTAGTTGAAGTTATTGTTTTCTTATTACATTGCTAATTAATTACCATTGAGCTACCTTACTCGAAGTTATTATTTCTTGGAATATCTTCATGTTGAGCTTTGGTATTGGAATTGTAAAATCCATTATCACATTGAGGCAAAGTTGTTAATTATTTAAATGCCATTCTGGTTGAGCTATTAAATTTCAGTTTGCTATTATTGAGACTCTTGTATATATTGTGGTAGATCCATGTGATGTTTGTTGTGAAAACATCAATATTGTTGATTCTTTTGGAAAGTTGTGGTATTTGGGAAATTGAGGAGTGAGTTGTGATATGTTGTGATATTGATACACATGCGGTGATATAAGGATGGGGTTGATATGCACGCGGTGATATAAGGTTGGATCCTTACGCTTGCTGCTAGTGAGGAAATTACTTGAAGCCACGTGGTGTGATAAGATGGGCTAAAACGCGGGTAGCTATTTCAGGAATGTGATTTTCAAAACTAAATGTAAGGCTCCCGCAGTGATATAAGGAAAGATTATGATTTTGATTATGAAATGAGACTACGAGGTGATACCTTAGTAGTGATTCGCATTGTTATCTCACTTATCTCACATGTATTTGTCCGCATTGTTTTCGTGATGCTCTTATTATGTGTTCCTTCCTTGTTGCATCTATTACTTTAAATCCAGTTGCAGTCTATCTTGTTGTATTTCCTTATTGCCTTATTTTTCTCGTTGACATTCTTGGACTGCATTATACTTGTTCAATTTCTTATTTTTATCCTAGTAGGTGTCTTGACCCGACGTCGTCACTACTCTACCGAGGTTAGGCTTGATACTTGTTGGGTACCGTTGTGATGTACATATACTATATTTTTGCACATCTTTTTGTGAAGATCCAGGTACCTCATACAAGGCTAGGTACCACTGAGTAGAGCTTCTAGATCAGAGACTTCAAGGTGTACCTGCCGGCGTTCACAGGCCTCAGAGTCACCCTCTGTCCTTGATTTTGATTGCTTACTCTTATTATAGATATTGATGTTCTAGGGATGTTTAGTATACTCGTGTAGTTAGCTGTATTGTGAAATCCTTTTATGATAGCTGGCTGGTTAAAATTTGAAGTTCCATTATTATTTTTATTATTTCTTCATGTATGTTAGGTATACCTAGTCTTAGAGACTAGGTGTCATCACGATAGGAGATTGGGGCCATGACAGAAATTGTCAGATAGTCTCATAACTTTCATAACACACACACACACACACACACACACACATACATATATATATATATATATATATATATATTCATGAGTGGGGCCAGTGACCCGTCAAAGTCTTAACTATTCATATGGGATCGGGCTGAATGCCTCAGCTGTATCATTACGGGATCGGTCTGTTTGCCTCAGCATTAGTATGCGATACATCTATAGTTAGTGGCGGTCGACCATTGGTAGTGTACACAATTATGGGATCGGGCTAAATGCCTTAGCGGTTCTATTATGGGATCAGGTCGCATGCCACGACAAAAAAATTGTGTCATTACTCTTATGCGATCGGACAACACAAATTTGCAGAATCGTGTGTAAACTTGGATAAGAAGTCAGTGTACCTATGAGTTTCCTAACTTATGATGTGATAATTTATCTGGTGTTGACCATTATGTATCCTATTCAAAGTAGTATCCGGTTATTGAGGACATTATGTTTATTCTTCTGTTGAGGATCGTATTATGCACTTATATCTGTTTCATTATTTTTACCTTCTATGACTCATATCGATTTAATTTCGATATACTTGATTTATTGGACCACTAGTAAGTGGTTGTGTCGACCCCTCATTACTACTTATTAGGGGTTAAGCTAGATACTTACTGGGTACGCGTTGATTTACGTACTCATGCTATACTTCTGCACTAATTGTGCAAGTACTAAGGCAGGTTCATTTGGAGGTCAACTTGGCTCATAGGCGCATCTATTGAGGAGACTTTATAGTGACTTACATTCCATGTTACGATCTGCAACACATAGAGTCTCTATCATATTCATTTATTTTATCCTATCTATTTTATATTCCAGATAGATGTTGTATTAGTATTGTACTCCATAGTATATGCTCATTCTCTTGTGATACCGGTTTTTGGAATTTAGATTTTCGCTTGTGGTTGTATTCTATTATGATTCTGGGTTTATATTTTGGCCAAATTCGAATATTTAAAATAATAACATATATACTTTATAGGAAATAAACGGACTTTCACTCTTTATTTCTTTAGTTATTTTAAAATGCATTTTGGATTTGCTGTTGATGTATCGATTTAATTGTTGGCTTGCCTAATGTAGCGTTGGGTACCATCACGACCTATTATGGAATTTGGATCGTGATTGCTTGGTTTTAGAGCACTAGGTTAATTTAGGTCTCACGATTCTTGAGCAAGTTTGGTAGAGTCTTCCTCATCGGTAGGGAGACGTTTGTACTTATCTTCGAGAGGCTACAAGGCTGTTAGGAGAACTTCCCTTTCTTGATTCCTTTTAATGCGACTTGATTTCGGTTGAATCTTATGTCTTCAGTTCTTTCCTACTCATTCGAACACGATGTGAAGCACTTGATATCAGTTGGGATCGATTAGTTATGGTGGCGCTATAGATGTGGTGCAGGATAATTTTCCTTGCATTATGAGGCCAGATGACTATTATTGCCTTGTGGCCATGTGTTCGATCGATTTAGCCAGTTTTGGTGTTGCCCATTGTATTGGGGCTATAAACAATGCATTGTGATATTTCATGCGTTGTTATCATGCAGTGCTGGTTTGAATAGTGGGGTGTTTACATACGTGTTGCGGAAATGAATGCTTCAGAGGAGGATCATTTAGTTCATAATTGGCAGTTCAGTATTTAATTCCAGAGTAGGAGGGGCATTGGGCTACAGATGTTCAGGTTTTGACCGATGAAGTGGCAAGATTGGGTATTTTCGAACTTGATGGGATCCTTGTCTGTATTGATGTGTTGCCATTCTTTTTTTAGCGCATTAAGGCTTATTTGTATGGCAGTCTTCATTTGTTTACCTTTGTGAGCACGACGTTGCGAAGTGCTACCTAAGAAGCAGATATCAGAGATGATAGTGTATTGGGACTTAAGGGTTGAATCAGTGTTTCAAGCGTTGATGGTTCTAGGGAGATAATACTTGAGGTGGCTTCTATACTTAGGAAGTTCAGATGTGACGAAAAGATTTTGCTCGGAGTGTAGAGGAATGTGGATGATTGATTATCATTTTGGGATGCAATATAGTTTTGAGCTTTTAAACGTGTGATTGCACCTTCAGTTGATGTTAGTGGAATGAATGGATTCTTATGGCTGGCGGATGAGTATGGACCTAGGAGAATAACTTATTTCATAATGGATGTAACTATGGCAACTTCGTTGGAGGATCTCAATAGGAGCTCATGCAGGTGGCCCATCTCATGTGAGAAGGTTAAGGGTGTATGATATCTTATGAAGTTCTGATGAAATGTTTTTCCTTCTATCTAACGGGAAACATGTATTGTGATATGAGCTTGGAATGCCTGAAGAAGTCGGTACGACTATTAGGAGGTCGAGTGTGCGTTTGGGGATTATAATTCAGGATGTGTTATGAATAGTCCACAAGGGATTGTGAGAAATTTGGTTGAGTAACGGTGTGACATCATAATAGCTAGAAGGAGAAGTCATGGTGCGTCATTAGATTTTGGGATTATGGATTAATGCTAAGTGGGGGAGCCTACCATTGATGATTGTGTCACGTGGTTATGTGCCTTCGCAGATTTTGGTTAGTGGTATATTGGTGGATTAGTTACGACTGAGGAAGAGAACACCAAGGGTGGTAATTTGAGCGAGGAATCTGATGGATGTGTGCTATATTTCACCTGACTGATGTGTGGAAACTGTGGAATAAGTCAGGTTGGCTATTCCTTTATGGATGTGATGTGCAAGAATGCGATTAATTCGGTGTCTTCTTTAAAGTAGTCATGTGCTAACGGAGCACTAGTTGTTTGGTTATATAATGTAGACTGTATTAGAGTAGGTGACTCCCAATAATTATTCTAGTGGATTCAAGAATTAAAGTGTGGTGCCTAAGGATTTTCAGGTTCGTTGTGGGGTTAAGGATTTAGTTTTGCAACAGAATGTGAAACAACCTTGGAGTATTTTATGAAAATCACCGTGTCTACGGTACAGTGTTAGAAAGATGGAAGAAAGAACTTTGGATTCACAGTAGATCTTTTCATAATGGGCATATGAGTTTGGAATACTGTTGAGTACATGAGGAGAGTATTAAATAGCTTATGGGTAGTGAGACAATGTGGTCGTGTGATTTTGGATCACCCGAGATGAGTGTCGATTGAGGATCGTTGTGTGCTGGAAAAGAGAGGTATTAGTTTTGAAGGTAAGACAAGAGGAAACTGAGGTGTCGAGTTAGTTTAGTAGTGAGTTGAATTAGTATGGTAAAACGAAATGATCAGTATCATAGGTGCGATAAGTCCATACAGGTGTTTTGTGGCTATACTTGTGGGTATGGAGGTTGAGTGACTTGGTTGTTTTAGAAGACTCAGAGATAATGTGGTTCAGTTATGTGTAAACGGGTCTCGAAGAGTTATGACAGTTTCGACCACGACTTGAGGTTTGTGTCGTGTACGGTTATGGGAAGTTGGTCACATGTTGTGATTTTTCTTATGAAATGAATTAAGTGAATGGTTTGTACCCGATGAAGTGTTTATTCTGCTGGTAGTGCAGGATTATGATGAAATTCTTGTACCCTCATATAACAACATGGTAGGTGTAGTGAGCGGTGTGGAATTGGGATTGAAGGATCAAGGTTGTGATTCAGTTTTGACAGGGATGTCACAAGAGCGGAGGAGTGGGTGGAAGATTTCAGATGTTAAGTGTATGCTGGCACTATTTTTGTGTCACCTAAGAATGTTGTTATGTGGAAGAGACATTGTGTATTGATTTACAGATCCTTGATTTGTATTACAATAATACTATGGTTGGTAGTCATGGATGTGCAGATTTTGCTACTGGTGTGGAAGGTTGTGGGAGTATCTCCTATGGGATGATTGTGTAAGTGTGACATGTCAGTTATTTATATAGTACGGATGCCGCTGATTGGAAAGTTTATGTTTGGAAACACACTATTCCTGTGGTTGCAAGCTGTGGAAGTTTGTTCCGAGTTTGAGGGTTGATCATATGTGTCATGGATAGGGTCATTGTGGATTTTGGAAGGTTACTAACCTATTTTGGGATGATCGGAATCGACTTTGAAGTCCGTGGGTAGACCTAATGTGAATGTATATTCTACACGAGATCAGATATACGTATTCGCCATATCGTTTCTTATGGATGAGTCTCGGGCGTGGTGGATGTTATTCCTGCTCTCGTCTATTTCATGTGTTACTCTTTTATGCCATGTTGGTTGTGAGGAGACTTGATTATTCACATGTGTGTTGTGATCGTGTGTAGCTTGTGGTGTTATACGAGCAGATGACTCTCGAGATGCTGAATTGTTTATTGCACCTTAGTCGTGCTTCGGCTTTCGTAGTGCATGGTGTTATCCCTCTCTTCAGATTTTTTGTTTATGCACTCGGCGTGCTTGTAGTTGATATGCATGTGTCCAGCAAATATGAGCATTTTGGATCAATGGATCATTAGTTTTTTGTGTGGATCGGGTGGCACGCTGCCAGGGTACGATGTTTGGATCAGGTTGCACACTACAACGCTATCATGTGTGGATCGGGTTGAACGCCACAACTGTGAGATGTTGGGTACAGTTCCTTATACTTATTTTGTGTGTTTTGTTCTCATCTTTGAGATAGATTCATAGTATTTGTTTGGTTGTTTTATTTGTTACGCGAGCTGGATAGTTTTGTACTCGGGTTTACTTTTCGTTAATGGTTAAATTTGAGTTGTGGCTTGTTGGCACATTGATGATGTCGTATGAGATTTTAGATGGTTTTGATGTGGCTTGTCAATGGAGCAGCTTGTACTGGGCGAGACGAGGTTGTTGGACTTGAAATAAGCACAAACAAATTTGTATAATGTATGTTGGAGGGAGAATGTCACTATTCAGTTCAGAAAAAAATTGTTCTTGTTGAGCAGAGGAACTCGATGATTTATAATTTTGACGGGTGGTTACGAGATTCTTCACATCTCTATCATCGTTATAGTATTGCGAGGTTTAGAACATGATTCTTATGGGTCCTGAGGTATATTACAGGCATCAAGTTCGTAAATTTGCAGCTATTGTGGTTGGAGGATGTTACTACGGGCTAATAAATTATGGGGTGTATTGTGCAATTACAACAGGGGTGTATGATCATGTTTTCGTACAGCTTGTTGAGATGGATACTGTGTAGATATATTGAGTAGCTTCCCTTTATGTGTTATGACTTGCACGTGTAGTTGGATTTTCGAGAAGTTCGAAGTTGATTTGGAAAAATAATTCCCAATTCGCAATCCTTAAGTTGAAAGAATTGACCAAAGTTTAACTTTTGAATAAACGACCTCAAAATCGGGATTCGAAGGTTCCTATAGGTTCATGAGGTAATTTTGGACTTTGGTGTATGCTCGGTTGAGTATCGGATAGTCCGGGAGCGATTTGGTGCTTATTATCGGAAGTTTGAATTTTAGAAGGTTTGAATTAGCTAAGTTTGACTAAGAGTGAACTTTTGTGTTATCGGACATCAGGAGTTGTTCCAGGACCTTGGATAGGTTCATTTAGTTGATTGGAACTTGTGTGTGAAGTTTGGTCATAATCTGAAATGTTTAAGTGTGATTCGGACGCGTTCGGTGGAGTTTTAAAGTTTGAAACTTAAGAGAAGATTTCGATCGTCGATTTGTGGTTTTGATATTATTCATGGTATTTCGAGTCTTTGGACAAGTTTACATAAGGCTTATGAACTCGTTTGAATATTTGAACGGGGATCCTTGGACCTCGGGTAAATTTTAGGGTGGGATCAGACCACTTTTAAGCCTTTTTGAATTGTTGTTAACTGATGCCAGGGGTATGAATCGTGACCAGGGAGTCTGGGCCGCGATCACGAAGAGAAAAATGCATTCCAGGCCTTGTGAATTGTGATTGCGGAAGGTAGGGTCGCGATCACGTACAAGGAATTTTTGTTGTCACTAGTCTGACTTTGGGAGCTTATATCTTGCAATCTATAAGGAATTTCGTGAGTATACAAAAATAAAAGTTGTAGCAATTTGAATATAAATTTTCAAAAATCAATTGTTTATCATTCGGAATTTTGTACAAAACGTTATTGCCATTATACCGAAGGGTGTTATGAAGAGGAAAACAAAATTTGCACATAGTGATCGCGATGAAGAAATAATGTGGAACATTTTTTTAAACGCGATCGCGTGGCTAATGACAACGATCACAAATAAGGAGGTCGGGCAGGTGTATTAACCATCCAATTTCGGGTTTTTGAGTTCATTTCTTCACTTTTCAGTTCTTGGAGAACATATAGGGCGATTTAGGGTGATTATTGAAGACCATTTTCGCCATATATCAAAAGGTTAGTGATTCCTACACATTGTGAGTAAAAACATGTATTATATATGGATTTTAACATGAAAATTGGTAGAAATTATGGAAATTTTGAAGAAAATCTAGAAGTGGTATTTTGGATTTTGACCATGAAACTGGGCATGGAATTAGAAATAATATATATATGAGCTCATGGTGCTACGCATAATGTTTATCTTCGAAAATTTTCAGAATCGGGATACGTGGGCCCGGGGTTGACTAGTTTCATATCGTTTGGAATTTTCTTGAGGTGCTAGAGAGGTGGTGGAGCCGGTTATTGAATTTTAAAGCGAGGTAAGTCTCCTGTCTAACCTTGTATGGGGAAATTTACTCCAAAGGTGTTATATTTGTTATGTGCTACATGATGTGGGAGCTATACACATATAAGGTGACGATTGGACGTGCGTATGCTAGAAATCCTTATTAGGTCCGGGTATGCTTGGACTCACTCCATGATTTAATTGTATTATTTGAGTTACCTTTGCCTACTTACATGTTTTAATTAACATATTCAGCCTGAGGCTGGACTTGTATAGAGTGTCAAACCTTGCTTCCTTAATTACTTGACGAGCTACTTGGTTTGTTGTGGATCTTACACTTCTCGTTTACCAATTTATCTCGTGTTGGACGAAATTATTTAAAAGTCTATTAAATTTCATAACTCATCACATATATTCGTGAAAGGGGTTAATGACCCGTCAAAGTCTTCACTATTTCTATGGGATCGAGCTGAGCGCCTTAGTAGTATTAATGTGGTATCGAGTCGTTTGCCTCAGTGGTATTATGAGATACACCTATGGCTACCCTCAATAGTGTACACAATTATGGGATCGGGCTGAATACCTCAATAGTACTATTATGGGATCGAACCATACGCCACAGTAGGAAATCATGCCATTACTCTTATGGGATCAGGCCAATCGCCTCGGCAGAATCGTGCGTAAAATTGGATAATAAGTCCGTGTACCCGTTAGTTTTCTGACTTGAGATGTGATAATTTATCTAGTGTTGACCATTATATATCCTATTCGAAGTAGTATCCGGTTATCGAGGACTTCAGGTTTATTCTTCTGTTGAGAATCCTATTATGCACTTATATCTGTTTCAATGTTTTTACCTGCTATGACTTATATTGATTTACTTTCGTTATACTTGATTTATTGGACCACTAGTAAGTGTCGATGTCGTTCCCTCGTCATTACTTCTTCGGGGTTAGGCTAGATGCTTACTAGTTACGTGTTGATTTACGTACTCATGCTACACTTCTACACTAATGTGCATGTACTGAGACATGTTCATTTAGTGGTCATATTGGCGCATAGGCGCAATAGTTAAGGGGACTTTATGGTGAGCTGCATTCCATGTTACATTTCGAAGCACATGAAGTCTCCATCATATGTATTTACTTTATCCTGCCTATTTCATATTTCAAACAGATGTTGTATTAGTATTGTATACCCTAGAAAATGCTCATGCATTTGTGATACCAGATTTTATGAATTTATATTTTTGCTTGTGGTCGTATTCTGTTATAATTTCCGGTTTATATTTCAGCCAAATTCAAATATTTAAAATAATAACATCTATACTTTTTATGAAAATGAATGACTTTCACTCTTTATTTCTTTAATTATTTCGAAATGCATTTTGGATTTACTATTGACGTATTGATTTAATCGTTGGCTTGCCTAATGGTAGCATTGGGCGCCATCACAACCTATTTTGGGATTTGGGTCGTGACATCAAATAAGAACAAAACTTATGATGCAAATACTATTGCCAGTAACTCTTTTTCTATTGTGGCATAATTCAGTTGAGCCTAATTTTGTGTTATACTTCATAGTAAATGGGATGAAAAAACTTATCCTTTCTCTGGCATAAAACATCTCCAATTGGCTAATCACTAGCATCACACATAACCTCAAAAGGTTGGTTCCAATCTGGTGACATAACTATAGGGGCAGTTGATAATTTCTCCTTAAGGGTGTCAAAAGCTATCATACAATCACCTGAAAATTCAAGCTTAACATCTTTCATCAAAAGGTTAGTTAGACGTTTTGAAAAATTCTTTATGAACTTTCTGTAAAATCCTGCATGACCTAGAAAGCTTCTATTGGTTTTAATAGTTGTGGGAGGGACAATCCTGCTATTAGCCTTATCAACTTCTATCCCTTTAGCAATAATTTTATGTCCTAAAATAATTTCCTCTGTAATCATAAAATAATATTTTTTCTAATTAAGAATTAAATTTATCTCTTCACATCTCTTAAGAACTAAAGTCAAGTGGTGAAGACAATCTTTTGATATTTTGCCTAAGAGCTTCACATCATCCATAAAAATTTCAAGAAGTTTTATGGCCGTGTCAGAAAATATTGCTGATTTGCAACGCTGAAATATAGCAAGGGTGTTTCACAGACCAAATGGCATTTTTCTATAGGCATATGTCCATGAGGACATATGAAAGTTGTCTTATCCTGATCTTCGGGTGCAATTGGTTTTTGGTTATACCCTGAATAGCCATGAAGAAAATAGTAAAAACCATATCGTGCAATGCTTTTTAACATTTGATCAATAAATGGTAAAAAAATGATCTTTTCTGGTAGCATCATTGAGATGTCTATAATCAATACAGACCCTCCATCCTGTAACAGTCCCCGTAGATATGAGTGCATTATTTTCATTCTTTATAACAGTCATACCTCCTTTCTTTGGTACTACCTGAACAGGACATACCCAATGGCTGTCTGAAATTGGGTAAATAATACCAGCCTCTAAAAGTTCGACAATCGCAGGATTCAATCTCCTCTGGGGTTAGATTATTGGCTTATAGATATCATTCGTGAGGATTCTATGCGTACAAATTGTTGGACTAATTCCTTTGATATCTTCTATAGTTAAACCTAAACGTCCTTTGTGTGCTTTTAAGACTTGAATAAGTCTTTCTTCTTGTTCTGCAGTCAAAGAAGATTAAATAGTAACTGGAAATAGCTCTTGCTTAAGATAAACATATTTTAAATGATAGGGGAGAACTTTGAGTTGAATTTTTGTTTAAACTTCTTCTGATTGGATCTCCTATTCTTCAGAATCTTTTTCTAGTATTTTAGCTTCTTTCCTGATTGTGGGATCATCATCTTGTGTAGTGCCTCATTCAGTCAAACATCTTTTCATTGAGTCTGAAATTAATTGATCATCTTTGAATTCATCTACAAGATCACTAATCATGTCAATAAAAAAACATAAAGATGATGCCTTATCTCCTGGAAATCTTAGTATCTTTTGCATATAAAAAATGTCTCTTTCTTCACCAACTCTCAAAATTAGTTATGTCACGACCCAAATCTCCATCCGTAAGACGTCGTGACGACACCTAGTCTTTACAACTAGGTAAGCCTAACAAATTATGGAATAATAGAAATAAAAATAGAATATAACAACTAGGTTGCAACATATAACTATAAAATGATAAAATGCCACATGTGCAAGCAACCTAACACTAGAGTATTCACAGAGTTCCCAAAACTCGGAAATCATAAGTCACAAGCTACAGAAGAAAACTAGTATCTCTATATACCAGAGTCTAAGAAAGTACGGAAAGGTAAATGACATAGGAGGGAATAGAGGGGGACTATGAGGTCTGCGGATAAGTGCAGATATACCTTAAAGTCTCCATAATCTCACTGCTTACTGATATCGAGGGTGATAAAAAGTACCTGAATCTGCACACAAAACATGTGTGAAAGAGTACCATAAGTACACCACAACGATACCCAGTAAGTGCCAAGCTTAACCTTAGTCGAGTAGTGATGAGGTTAGGTCAGGGCCCCACTGTTATATAACAAATAAGATAGAAGAATATAGCAATGTAATACAAGACTAAAAATTTAACAAGGGAAAGCCACAAAAAATAGTAGCAGAGCACATAGGGATAAATAGTAGGGAATCTCCCGAGATACCGTCTCGTAGTCCCAAAGTAAATATGCGAGGAGATCTCCCGAGGTACCGCCTCGTAGTCTCAAAACTAGATGTGCAAGGGATCTCCCGAGGTACCACCTAGTAGTCCCAAAAGTAAATATGTAGGGGAATCTCCTGAGGTACCACCTCGTAGTTCCAAAAGTAAACACACAATACGAAAATGATGAACACAACAATTAACATCAATAATTCTACAGTTAAGACAGATACAGATCAAGGAAAAATAGGGAAATCAACTAACCATGTTGAACATATTTCAAATAAGCATTTAAGACATGTAGACATGCGATATTAGGCTAAAACAAGATAACTATTCAGTAAAAAATGGATTTTACAATAATTAGCCTGTGTACACGCTTGTAACCTCGCGTACACGAAGCTCACATATCTTAGAAGTATCATAACATAACCAAATCCTAAGGGGATCCCCCCCTCTCCACAAGGTTAGGTAAGCTACTTACCTCGATCTCAATTAGTAAGAATTTCTTTTCCATGATTTTTTGACTTTGAATGACCCAAATCTATCCAGAAGAAATTACATACCATAAATATAACTGTAAGAAACTAATCTAATTAATAAATCAAGATTTTTGCAAGAAATTAGAAATTTGCCCAAAAAGTCAACCCGAGCCTATGTCTCGGAATCAAGTAAAAGTCAAAACATACGAACACCCATTCACTCAAGATTTCACTCGTGCAAAAATTATCCAAATCCAAAATCAAAATCCCAATAAAAACTCAAAAGTTTAGTTGAAGAACTATCCAACTTTTCCCCCAAATTTCACAACCCAATTCCTTAATTAAATGATGAAATCAACTATAGATTAGTGTAATATTACCATAAATGAGTTAGGAATAAATAACCAATAGCTCCCTCTGAAAATCCTTCAATTAATTTCCCAAATCCGAGCTCTCAAAGTCCCAAAGTGTAAATGAGTTCAAACCCTCGAAGGTTAGCCTTTTTTGCCTAGCGATCTCACTTCCGCGAGGGGTTCACTGCTTTTGCGGTTCTGCACCTGTGGAAAAACCTATCGCAAGTGTGGATTTATATTATGTCCTCAGAAATCATTTCTGCAATCAAGGGCCGCTTCTGAGCACCCACTTCTACTGTCCCAGCTGAGCAGGGCAAGCCCATAATCGCTTATGCAGCTCAAAGGCTGCTTCGGCGGTACCGCACCTGTGGCCCAAAGTGAGCAGGTGCGATTACTCAGGCGTAACAACTTCAGCCAATCAAACACATTTCCAATTGATCGCTAACCACCCAAAATCAACCCGAGGCCCCCTGGACCTCAACCAAACATACCGAAAAATCCTAAAACACTATATGAATTTAGTCGATCCCTCAAAACACATCAAACAACAACAAAGATATGAATCACTCTCCAATCCCCACCTAATGAACTTTGAAACTTTAAACTTTTACAACCGATATCGAAACCTATCAAATCATATCCGATTGACCCCAAGTTATGCACATAAGTCATAATTGATATTACTGACCTATTCTAACTTCTAAAATTGGAATTCAACCCCGATATAAAAAAGTTCACATTGGGTGAAACTTCCCAAAAATTTAACTTTCGTCATTTGAAGAATTATTTAGTTAGAGACCTCCAAAACACCATCCAACCATGCTCCTAAGTCCTAAGCCACCCAAAGGAGCTAACAAAAGCGAAAACTCCATTCTGGAGTCGTCTTCACACAGTTCTACTACGCTCAAAATCCTAGAACTTAAGCTTCAATTTTAGGGACTTAGTGCCTCATATCATTCCGAAACCAAAATAGCACCTGGGAAAGAAGTAAATAGGGAATCAGGGCTAATGCTCTAAAAATAATCGGTCGGGTCGTTACAAGTTATCCTTGATGGACATCTATGATTGCTCTGCCTGTAGTAATAAATGGTCTACCCAAAATTATTTGTTCATCAGGACATTAATTCACTTCAAGCATAGTAAAATCTACAGGGAACACAACTTATCTATCCTTACAAGCACATTTTAAATTATCCTCTTAGGTTTCTTAGTACGTTGATCAGCAAACGGAAGAGAAACACGTATGTTCTTTATTTCACAAAGATCCAATTTTCTAAAAATAGAAAATGGCATCAAATTTATTGAAGCTCCAAAATCACAAAGTACTTTTTCAAATATACTCCTCCCAATGTGCATGGAATGGTAAAACTGCCAAGATCACCAAGGTTTTTGGTAGCTTATTTTGAAGTATAGTACTACATTTTGCAGTAAGCATTACCGTAGAAACTTCTTCCAATTTTTTTTTTATTTTTCAAAATTTCTTTTAAAAATATTGCATATGAAGGCATTTGAAACAAAGCACAGTGAAAGGAATATTGATATGAATCTGATTTAAGATTTCCAAAAACTTTGCAAATTGACCGTCAAGCTTTGTTTTTTTTTGTGGAAATAAAATTGTCGCACGGAGAGGAATAATTTTTTCAAAATTCTTTTCTTCTTTCTCCTATGATGGTTCAGAAGGTTTTTCATTATTCTTACCCTTGTCTACCTATTGTTCTGTTAATTTTTTTCTTGTTTGTTTGCGTGTGGTTCATCAAGATTCTTACTTGACCGTAAAGTGATGGCCTTAAGTTGTTCCTGTGCTTTTCTCTGTGTTGCTTGGTAAGGATCCTGAATCTTTTCTAACACAAGAGTTTCCAGTTGGCTTACAGGAACTTAAATTTTTGAGGGCTGAATTTTGGCTTTTCATCTTTTTATCATTGACTTTAATGTACTTGTACAAAAGGTCATCAAGACTTGGATGAGCTTGTCGAGATCTCTGCTAATATGACCCTACTTGTTTATAGGGCCCTTCTTGCTGATAAGGTCTGTAATTTAGTTGCCTACAATTTTGATTCTGGTATTCAGGCGGACCCTGTACCTGTTGTTTCTGGAAGCTTTGAGAGTTCTCTGCACCATTTGGGTTACTCCACTGAAATCCTGGACGCTTCTGTGCCATTGGACTACCAAAATGATATGGGTTGTAACCGATGGCATTAACCTATTCATCTGTTTGGTTGGTTTCTTGATATTCATGGTTCAGGCGGATTCCTCCACACATGTCACTACGTCAGATTGGTTTAATTGTTCTGTATTCAACTGAAAAGATTCAAACTTTTGTTCCAAAGAAACAATCTACTGTGTTAGAGTATTTAAAGCATCAACCCGATTTACTGTAGCCACCTTTTTAATGATTACAGGCTCATATAAGCTCATCACCTCGCGTATATGTCACACCCAACATAAAACAAGTATTACTACCAATAGGAAAATTATCTTCAAACAAAGCTTAGGCAAGATACTTACCTCATCAGGGGTAATCTTCAACCTCCAATGGCGTAATAAATATTGATCTAGGCCTCTAATCGTGCAAAGGTAAGACAAACATCATCCAATAAGTCAACAATTCTATAGGAAGGAATATCGATCCATAAAGTTTGATCTTTAGTAATATTTCCAAAAGTCAACCATAACCTTCCTAAACTACATATGTAATTAGTTCTCAAAGCTGATTCAAAACTGGTACTCAAATCCCCAAAATACACTCTCTTAAAATGTATGCAAAACCCCCAAATTTCTTCCTTAGATTCACCAATAAAATATCAAAATCAAAGATAAAATCATGAATAATAATAAAATGTGAGTTAAGAACACTTATCCAATCCACGTGGGTAAAAATCGCCTAAAAAATCACTCCAATTTGAGTCCCAATCTCAAAATATAGTAAAAAGGCAAAACTTTGTATATAATATGTTGTCAAGCATTCTCGTTTATGCTGACTCCAGCTCGCATCTGCGAGATCGCTTTTGCAACTCCTCTGATCGCTTCTTCAAGTTCCACTAACACAATCCATTACCATATCTGCAGCCACATTGATGCTTTTGCAACACCAGAAGTGCGGCCCCTCAAGCGCAGAAGCACAATTCCTTCGTCTAGACCAACTTTTCAGGTTCGCTCATTCTCTCGCATGTGCGACACCACACCTATGACCTGACTTCCGCAGAAGCAGCCAACCCCCTAGTCTCACCATTTCTCACTTGAAAAACTCACAATAGTAGGTGCTACCTCACATCTATGACTAATACACCGCGGATGCGGTGCACCAGAACCAGCATTGAAACCACATCACAGAGTGGTCTGAAACCACCTCGAAACTCATCCGAGCCACAGGGACCCCTATCCAGTCATGCCAACAAGTCCAGATACATTATATAAACTTATCCAAAGGCTCTACACATCATAATTAACCTTAAAATCAAGAATCACGATCATGGTCAATATCTTAAGTTCATAAACTCGAACCAAGCATTTGATTCAAGTCTAACCAGTTCGGAATGAACTCAAAATTTGTGCAAAAATCTAAAATTACAAACGAACCTATTTGAATTCCTTGAACAACAATTTGACCCCATCAGCCTCAAAGTCAATTCCCGATCAAACTTGTGAGCTCTGCGGTTTTTCAAATTTTCAACTTTCGACAAATATAGCCAAAACCTTATAGGAACATCCAAATTCATATCCGAACATACACTCAAGTCTAAAATTACCATATAAACCTATTGAAACCATCATCCCAATTCAAAGTTTGTATACTCAAAAGTCAAACTTGGTTATCTCTTCCAACTTAAAGCTTCCGAATTGAAAATTTCTCTTCCAGATCAACTCTGAGCCCCTCAAAAGTCAAACCAACCATAGATATGAGTCATAATTCATAATATAATGCTACTCAAAGTCTCAAACCCCCGATTGAAGCGCCAAAGCTCAAAATGACTGATCGAATCGTTATAATAGGTGGACTTAATGTGGAGGTCTATCTCTAATGTTTAGTATTCAGTAAGGATAGATGGAACTAGAAGATGTTTTTTTCACTCTAGTATGGATCTCTAACAAGTAGATCTACTTTCAACTGCTTTATTCATAATTGGGGCAGAAGTCTTATCTATAATGCCCAACCAACTGCCATTTATACAAAATGTTAAGGGCTTCAATATGCAATAACAAGGGCCCTAGGTGATTCACCTGGCATATGCTTATGATGTGATGATATTCTCGTCTGATAGCAATAGATCTCTACTGTTATTTCTTTATTAAATTCAGAATTATGAAACTACTAAAAAATAATCTAAATTTGTCCACCAAAGCCAACCAAAATTGGTCGGATATTGATAAAAATTAACCGATTTTAATTGATCTGAAAAATGATAGTCGCTAACGTGTACTGACCGAAATTGGCCGAAAATTTCAAAGCGTTGACTGATGTCAAAATTCAATTTCTGACCGAATTCGATCGATAATCATAATTTTTTTTTAAATTTTGAAATACTGATTGAAAACGGTCGGAATTTTAAATTTTTTATTTAACTAAATAATTAGTTGTAAATTGTAATAAATTGTTCATTTATTTTAAAAAATTAAATATAAATTCATATTTTCTGACCGAATTTGGTCGGAAATTATGAATTTTTGGGCAAAAAAATTAATTTTTGATCGATTTCGGTCGGAAATTTGGGTAAAAACTGGGCAAAAATGCCTGCTTATAAGCTACACCACTTGCCAGTTATAACCAATATCCATCCTATAATGGCATCATTACATTGCTTCCATTCAACCATAATTAATCAACAACAATTAACTAACTAACTAAAATCAACAATAATTAACTAACAAAAACAATTAACTAACACTAACAACCATTATCTAACAACAACAACTAATAACAACCAGAACAGCAGTGCCAACCACAACAAAAACTATACAAATGTTCAATACATATCAACAATACAATCATCATTAAGAACTAGTCTCAACTAAATATTGAAAAAGTTTAATACTCTGTTTAGCAATACACACCATTCAATGAGTGTTTTATCTAGCATCATCTCCATCTTCACTTCTAGAACATTCATCGTCGACATGGTTCGAAGGATCACGACGAGAAGGATTAGCACATGGAGAAGGCTCACGAGACCGGGGAATGGGGAAAGCACCATGTGTGCGGTGAAATCGGGGAGGCCGATTTCTCCTTGACAAGATGCTTCGAGGGGTAATCCCGGAAGTCCGGGACTTCGAGCCAGTCACTTCCCTCCAGATCGATCGATGCCTTGCCAAAGATAATGCCGGCCAAAGTCCCGACGAACTTAGGAATTTCCCAAAGAATGCATCCGGTCGACCAGGTCTATTCAAGCAGTTCGATATCGGCCCACGCTTACGTCATAAAGCTAGCCAGTTGTCTTATCCCATCTCTTTTGTCATGCAACGTATCTTGTGCTAAGTTTTGGCTCCCCCTTTCTATAAAAGGGGAGTCTCTACCACCCTGTAAAGCAGAGCTCCAACTATGCAATAATCTCTCTCTCTCTCTTTTCTAAATTACTTGTTCACATTGGCCTACGGCCATTCTAATATTTATCATTTTCTTACTTATTCTTCATTTATTACTTGGTATTGACCATAAAGAGCCTTGCTTGATTATATCTTAACTGTTGTCTCATTCCCGACTTCCCTTGATAGCTCGAGCTCGACCTAAACGCCAACCTTGAGGCCCTTTATTGACCAGTCCTACACCTGGGTAGCAGGTTCCTTGGTTCACTCAACTCCGCTTTTAGACCTTATCCCCTTGGTGAAACAATCCCAGACAGTAAGCCTTAAGATTCAATTATCACCCCGTTTTTAGCTTACATTTCATCATTAAGTTTCGCATTTTTAGCATCAATAACAACTAGCTCGAGAATAGATCATATATTTTTAAAATCCCATTTATAAATTTAATTGTTGTTACCACTTTCACGCTAAACAGTTTGGCGCCTACCGTGGGGCTAAACAAATAGTGATTATTTTCTTGCTGGTTTAGTTGCACAATCGCACATTATCTTTCACACTTTTTCTTGTCCAAGATCTTTTGATTTCAGGTCAAAATGTCTGGCTCGCTAAACAGGGTCAAAAATTATAACCTCGATGACCAAGGGGAAAATGGTGTGCCTGTCTCGGCCGCTGGAGCACCACCGTAAAATCTCGATAATGCGCCCAGACCGATTCTAGCGGACGCGGATTAACAGGACATACAGCATGTCGATGAAACCTCTTACACCGACAGAAGTATACGTCACAATGATCGATAGGAAGCTCAAAAGACCCCGGCCCGAGAAGAACAAGGAATTAGTCTTCATGTTATTTTTGAAATGTTGCAAGCACAAAAGTTGGTCATTGCTCAGTTACAAAGCCATCCGAAGACTCCCAGCACGGTAGCACCACAGATAACTCCCCTCGCTGAGCAAGTGCTCGAAAGGTCAAGAAATAACGGGTCCGTGGCCGACCATGCCATAGTGAAGATGCTCGAGGACCTCACCAAAAGGATCGAATCGGGTGAGAAAATGATTGCGGCCAATGATAAAAAGGTCGAAACCTACAACTCTATGGTCGATCAGATCCCGGGTGCGCCCCAGATCTTCAAGGATTTGGATTCGAAGAAGTTCATACAGAGGCCGTTCCCCGAGGAAGCGGCCCCAAATCCCATTCCAAAAAAGTTCAGAATGCCAGAACTCCCTAAGTACAATGGTACCACAGACTCTAACAAACACGTTACTTCCCACACCTGCGCAGTAAAAGGCAACGATATAAAGAATGACGAGATCGAGTCCGTATTGCTGAAAAAATTCAGAGAAACGCTTTCAAAAGGGGCCATGATGTGGTATCACAACTTGGCTCCCGATTCCATAGATTCATTCGCCATGCTAATAGACTCCTTCGTAAGGGCACATGCCGGAGCCATCAAAGTAGCAACAAGGAAGTATGACATTTTCAAAATCAAGCAGAGAGAGAACGAGATGCTATGGGAATTTGTGTCCCGCTTCCAGATGGCACGGATGGAGTTGCTAACAGTCTCGAACGACTGGGCAGTGCAAGATTTCACCCAAGGCCTAAACGAACGAAGCTCGGTGGCTTCAAAATAGCTGAAGTAGAACCTAATCGAGTATCTGGCCGTTACCTGGTCGTACGTCCACAACCGGTACCAATCAAAGATCGGAGCTGAGGATGACCAGCTGGGAGCCCTTTCGAGCTTAGTATACCCAAATAGACTCCTGGTAAAAGAATCAATACCAAAAAAGAAAGGTACCAGCCATACCTCGAAGATAGGAGGAACGCCTCAAGACGCAACCTACCTCGCAATAACCGGAGGGTGGATTGAGGACAGGACCCTCGAGGGCTCATCAACAGGACCATGTTGGATCGGAACATGGTGCCAACCGCCCCACTTATCGAAATAAAATTTCAGCATATCGCGTTTGCCATTAGTAAGATCAGAGATGCCAAGTGTCCCAAACTAATACAGTCGGATCCTTCGCAGAGGAATTACAACTTAGTATGCGAATTCCACAACATGCACGGCCCCAGGACCGAGGATTGCCATCAACTATGAGAGGAAGTAGCTTGACTGCTCAACAAAGGACACCTCCAGGAATTCCTCAGTGATCCGGCCAAAAATTAATTTCGAGAAAGGGAGGCGACCAAGAAAAATAAAGCGAACGAGCCGCAACATGTCATCCGCATGATCGTAGGGGGCGCTGACGCACCGCAGGAACCTGTGATGAGAAGAACAAAAATATCCATCACCAGAGAAAAACAAACTCGGGGATACATCCCCGAAGATGCCCTTACATTCAGCGAAGAGGATACCGAGGCCCTGTCTCAACCCTATAATGACTCCCTAGTAATCTCCTTTATTGTAAATTCTTTTCAGATAAAACATGTACTTGTGGATCCAGGTAGCTCAACCAACATTATCAGATTGAGGGTGATAGAGCATCTCGGACTGCTCGAACAAATTGTGCCTGCCACTAGGGTCCTCAATAGATTCAACATGGCAAGCGAAATGACAAAAGGAGTAATCATCCTTCCAATTACCGTGGTCCGCACAATCTAAGACACCAAGTTACATGTCATCGAGGGAGATATGAGGTATAATGTCTTATTTGGGCAGCCGTGGATACACTACATGAGAGTAGTATTATCGACCCTTCACCAGATGATAAAATTCCCAACAAAGGACGGGACAAGGACCGTCTACGGGGAATAACACACGGCAAAGGAAATGTTCTCAATACACGACGTATTACCAACGCTCATACCTCCGCCTCTGAATAAACCAAAGGGCGAATCGGGCCTTACCCTCGGTCGGGCTTGAAAATGAGAAATGCAAATCTATGCCGTTTCTCCACCCCAAGTGATTATAACGAACTGATTCTGAGGCATCGCTAGCATATCTCACTTCAAGGTACGATTATCCCCCTTGTTTTTCGAATTTGGAATTAACCCTTAAGCAGGCACTTGACCGGAGCTACCAGAATGCTAGTGCCATCGAAAGACCACGGGGCTCTAAAAATGCACCCGTTGCACTCTTTTCCTTCGACCGAGTTTTTATCCCAGAAGAAGGGTTTTTACCGGCGAGGTTTTTAACGAGGCAACATCTGCGAACTACCAAAGGGGGCACTCTGCAAAATATTCAAAACTTCCCATGCGACTGACTTTTGAATAGCGAGGGGCATTCCTCCAGGAAGCTGCCTACTCAAAGGAGTTTTTCAAGGCGCCAAATAAGGTTCCTATAGGAAAATAATGTATTGGGCCGAACGGTATAGTCAGGCCCCCGTCGGCCAAATATGTACTATTGTATCAAGCAATCAAAAAATAACTTTTGGTCAAAAAAGAAGAGGAGACTCCTTCTCGGAGTAAGGTAACAAATGTTTTCACTAGAAACATCCCAAAAACTCGGGAAGAGATGCCAACATTTCAAACGCTCAGATGGCCCCTAGGGTGGGAACTCTGGGCCTATAAGGCTCCGACGAGGCAGCTCCGAGCTTACGAGTAATGACCCTCGAGCCTAAACAAACTTGATGACTTGGATACTGGCACCAATCGCCATGTACTGGAAAACTTAAAATTGCAAGACCCCGAGCGGGCAGACTCGGCGTAGCCAGATCTATCCTACATAGCAACAAAAATTGTAAGACCTCAACATGCATGATAAACTGTAAGACCTCAACATGAATGACAAACTGTAAGACCTCAACAGGTATGACAAACTGTAAGACCTCAACAGGCATGACAAAATATAAGACCTCAACAGGCATGACAAAATATAAGACCTCAACAGGCATGATAAAACTATAAGACCTCAACAGGCATGAAACTCTAAATCCCAAAGTTTAGGATATACGTCGCATTTGTAAGAATCCCGAAAGGGAATACCCTCGGTGTAGATGCCTCAACTATCACTCGTGATCAAAAGTGGTCCCGGCCAAACACATATGAGTACAGTCAAAACGGATGATACAGCAAAAGTAACGCGACTCGGGGATGCCCGACCATCGCTAAACAAAATCGCAGGCTATTACTTCGAATATACTTAGAAAAGAATAGGTTAAAATAGGCATCCCTCAACAGGCAAAAACGAGCTCCGACCATGTCAGCTCCAAATCACAAGGCTTCAATCTACTCTGCCCATGAGCTATGAACATTCTGATATGCTCAAAACATCGTTGATAACGACTTGAAATCGAGGTTCATCCGGAACAAACGACGGGTCAGGCAAAATTATTTCAAAAGACCTTAATGAGCGGAAAATAAAGCCTATAAAAAGCCCACAAGCAAAAGCGTAAGAGCCATCGCTGTCATCTAAACAAGCCTCTGGGCCACACAATGTAAGGTCTTAACGACAAGATAATGTAAGAGTCGTTGTCTCCACCTTAAAAATTTGACAACTTGAGGATTTAAATGAGCTCGAGTCGTAACACGATTCGGAGATTGGATCCAATATAGTTAACTATGTGAGCCTCCGGGCCACATAACGCAAGGTCTCGATGACCATACTGCGTAAAAATCACTATCGCCAACTTGAAAATCGAAGAACTTGAGGGTTAATTGAAGCTCGAGACGTAACGTGACTCGGAGACTAACCCAAAATTTTTGAAACAACAAACGACCAAGGAAGAAAAACAAAAAGCCATCGTCCTCCACCCATGCAGGCATGAAATAATTTAAGGGTCAATTAAAGCTCGAGTCGCAACGCAACTCGGAGACTGGACCCAAAAGGGGTTGGTAAACAAGCGCCCAAGTGCGGGCAACAAAAAAATCATCATCCGCCCACGCAGGCACAGAAAAACTAGAGGTTCAACTAAAACTCAAGTCGTAACGCGACTCAAAGACTGAACCCAAAATAGTTGAAGCAGCAAATCCCCAAGGGCAGAAAGTGAGAACAATCACTATCCGCCCGCGCGGGCATAGAAAATTGAAGGTCGGGCAAGCTCAAGTCAAGGCCTGACCCGAAGACTAAGCCTAAAATAGCTGGGCAAAGGGCAAAGGCCCCAATGCCTGCCCATGTCGAAGATCGCACTTGAAAGCCTCTGGCCCTGCCTGACTAGATCCGGGCCCACGAGGATCCCACCAAACATTGAAACCACCCCACCGGGTCAAACGCAATATAGGAAAAGATACAAAGGAGGTAAAACTTCAAGTTTTCTCTTATTATGCGCAAAGGACGCACTCTCCATCTACAAACATGCTCTGCAAATATCAAGTGCAAAATGGGAAAGCGGCTAAATCCGTACTCCACTCCAAAAGGCTACAGCTTGCCAGCCCTAGATTTGCCCTCTATGATGTCACCAAGTAGGGACCGAGCATCACGCTCATCCGCCCTTACTCGAGCCAAGTCCTCCGAGAGAACGAAGCCCCTAGAACCGATCTCCTCAAGTACCTCCCTTCGGGATCTACAACGGATATATTCCTCGACCCTCTCCTCACGATCGAGGGCCTGCTTCAACTCGGCTTGGGCATTAGAAGTGTCCTTCATACGAATTTCCATCTCCTGATCAGCCTTGGTTCAACTCGATGTTGCCTCAGCCCAGGCACCGATTATTTCTGCACTAACCTTCTAGAGTTTGGACTCGAAGCCTCACGGTCACATCCGCTTGAACTAATCACATTCGCTTGAACTAAAGCGTTATCATGAGCCAATCAGAGTCCGACCTCGAAGGTAGGAACTTTAGCCAAAGCACCTTTCTCTTCTGAAGCGTGAGACTGGACCTGAGCCCTGAGTTCGCTGCAAGCATTCCCAAAACAGTCGGGTTCGCCCTTAAGGTACTCCGAAGCCTCCGTCTTTTTCTACAGCTAAGATAGGCAAAGGGATTAACCTTAAAGGTCAAAAAGAGCGAAACACATACTATGAAAGGTTACCCATCCATCAAAAAACTCTCATAATTTGAGCACTAATACGCCTCATTTCGCCAGTGCATCAACTCAACCTCTTTCTCCTCGCTAAAAGCCTCATTTTGCCAGTGCATCAACTCAACCTTTTTCTCCTCGCTAAAAAGCCTAAGGGACTCACCCTCATCTAGAGCTTTCTAAAACCTGCCTCCTTGGCGGAGCGGCTCAGACCTGAGCCTATCACAGGCCTGCAAAAGGAAAAAACTCAATGAAGAAAGAAGATCGCATAATACAGAAGAACTGCGCCTAAACTCACCATAAAGTGAAGACGGCAGACGATTCCTTCTCCTTGAATACGCGGGCCCTTTGAGCCCCATGAAAATCTCCAAATACTATCTCCATACAACTCAGAGGGCCCGACAACTGGAGCCTATCAGACCAGTTTAGGCTCGATCAGAGGCATGATGATGGGCTCGGAAAGGTGCCATGCCAATCAGCAGAAGAATCATGATGAAACTCGCCACGAAATGAGGCCGGAGGACCTCCATGAGCGTCGAGAACACTCCTGTTGGCCCAATCCTTTTGTCCCGGATGATGCGCTCTCCTCAGAAGCACGTCCTGTCTTGCCCCGATGAAATCTCCATCATATTACGAAGCGCATATCTTCTTTATCGTCATCATCCCCTAGGTAGGAAGCCTACAAACTCCCCCTGTCTCTGGAGGGGGCACAACATCACCCCTGGGGACCATCTAGTACCAAACAACGCTCGAACAAACGCGGCAGAGGAAAGAAGGCACAGATACTAAATTTGTTGTAGCAGTAACCAAAGATGGGAAAACACGAGGCGTGCCGCCTAAAGAGTATTGTCCTACTTTGTAACAAATAAATGCAGGTTTCAAAGGTGCCTTATCAACGGTTAACACCCAAACAAAGCGACTTACCCGTTCTCGATCTCTACCATCCCCAAAATAACAGTCGTTGAAGACATGATCCACCGGCACCGATGGAATCAGCAGACCTCTATGATCACCGGGAAGGCGGAAGAAACCTCACATTATATACGGGAAGAGCGGCAACAATTCAAAGCCAACTAAAGACACCAACCATTAGTACCACCTCCAGTCTCATGATAATGCTCAGCCCCGAAGGCCTCTGTCATAGTATGACAACGCTCTAGAAGGCCAACAATAACTTCACCAACACAAGATTAGCACACAGCTCCAAAGGCCTCCGCCAAGGGACACCAGTTTGTGAAGAGATAGTCGTTTTCCAACAACACACCCGTATGAGATGAGCTCCGGGTGCTGTCCCGGGATGGTCTGAGCATGAGTAGGCCTTCGCTTAGAGACCGCTTTCAAGAAGTCACCGACGTCCCTAGTTCACAGGTCCTCGAGCAAGTCCCTTCTCGAGGGTTATTCCAAGGCCTGAAAACACTATCCACGCCTCTACGCAGGAAATAGGGTCACGGCGGCCCGAGGCTATCGGCCTTATTCGGTTTCAATTCGAGAAATCATGAAGGACCTCACACGAAGCAATTTGTATCAACCAAAGGCCAGGAAAAATGCTCACACCTGAGGCCAGTATCACTGGCGACAAAACAAAATCGCGCATCCGGGGCTGCCAAAAGTATAAAGAAGTTTAACAAATATCGAAGAAAGGAATTAAGGAAATATCTTTGTATTTGTAAAAATGTTCGCTTACAACGACCCTCGGGGGGTCCCTACATATGATTACAAAAGCTCGTAGGGGGATCCTTACGTAAGAATAAAGAATTACAAAGTATATGCATACAACAAGAGCCTTAGGGTCTAGCCTATTCCTTAAATGCTGCATCTCCGTCATCTTCCCCTCATGCGTATGACCTCAAAGACAATATCTTCCGAGTCCTATACCCTTGGGGACCACACCATAATCTTCCAGGAATGGCATCTTCAAAAGGAAGGATATAGAAGAGGAAGGCGGGGGAGAAGACCAAAATGATGAAGAAGACAAGAAGTGGCTGGGTGGAAAATTTGGCTAGTATGAGCTCCGCCAGCACTACCATTTTTTAAACCACTCCTTGAGACATTGCCTCGGCCCGGGAGGCGATAGCCAGTAGAGACCACCGCCACACTCCCCAAGGAATCCAAAAGGGGTGTAACATGCCGAGCCAAGAAAGGAGGGTGAGCAGCGGTGCATCATCCAAAATATCTCCTAGGGTCGGAGGAAATCAACCCTCTGCCTCATCGTCCCGAGCCAATGAGGACTGCAACAATAGAAACAACAACAACAACAAAGACAATAGCATCACAGCGGCACATCTTCATCCAACAAAAAGGGATCGAGAGTTGGGTAAAGACACGCATGACGTAATATGTTGAGGCCACGGGCCTCAAACATAATGAGATGGCAAAATCTAAGAATAGCAGGAAAGGGAGAAAAGATGGGTATCAAAGGAAGTTTAAACAAGAAGTCGACAACAAGAAGCCCCATTTATAGGGGGAGGGAAAAGTAACTGACGGCATCATTACCGCCCTCAAAAAGCATAACAGCAGGCGCAATCAATGCATTCGTGGAAACTGGACCGATATCATCGGCTTAACTCCAAAGAATGAAGAGTCGCGACATTTCGAGTGATCTCGGATAAGCGAAAAGGTAAAATGCCTCGGCACTTGCAAAAGAGGGGCCGCACCATCGACACGATATAGTTATAAAAGGCCAAGAAGTGAAGTGTCACAATCATTTCTTATCACTTCCCTCTAAGAAATGCGGAGACTATCTGTGTGCGGTGAAATCGGGGAGGCCGATTTCTCCTTGACAAGATCCTTCGGGGGGTAATCCCGGAAGTCCGGGACCTCAAGCCAGTCACTTCCCTCCAGATCAATCGATGCCATGCTAAGGATAATTCCAGCCGAAGTCCCAACGAATGTAGGAATTTCCCAAAAAATGCATCCGGGGTCGACCAGGTCTATTCAAGTAGTTTAATATCGACCCATGCTTATGTTATAAAGCTAGCCGGTTGTCTTATCCCATCTATTTTGTCCCGCAATGTATCTTGTACTAAGTTTGCGCTCCCCCTTTCTATAAAAGGGGAGTCGCTAACACCCTGTAAAGCAGAGCTCTAATTATTCTACACAAATACAATGATATATCTCTCTGTCTCTCTCTTCTTTCTAAATTACTTGTTCTCATTGGCCTGAGGGCATTCTAATATTTATCATTTCTTACTTATTCTTCATTTATTACTTGGTATTGGCCTTAAAGAGCCTTGCTTGATTATATCATAACTGTTGTCTCATTCCCGACTGCCCTTGATAGCTCGACCTCGACCTAAACGCCAAACTTGAGGCCCTTTATCAACCAATCCTACACCCGGGCAACATTTTCCATGGTTCGCTTAACTCCTCTTTTAGCCCTTATCCCCTTGGTAAAACAAGCCCGGATAGTAAGCCTTCAGATTCAATTATTACCCCATTTTTAGCTTGCATTTCATCATTAAGTATCGCATTTTTAGCATCAACTACTCTGAACAACTAGCTCGAGAATAGATCACGTATTTTAGAATCCCATTTACAAATTTAATTTTTGTTACCATTTTCACGATAAACACACAACTAGCAAGAAGATTGGCCAACTGACCTTGAAGGAGATTGAATTTTTCGTCCTTCCTTTCTAGCTGAACTTGAAGGGCACCAAATTGTTCATCTCTCTTTTGTTATCTAGCCTTTGTCTCTTCAAGCTCTACTATAAGCTTTGCGATTTTCTCTTCCATAGACGAGATAGTCGACCTATCAATTGCCTCGCCTTGGACGGAAGTCCCTATACCTTGCAATCCAGCCTTGTAGCGCCGAAATGATTTCTCTAGAAGGCCATATGCTATCCCCATTTTAGGGCCACCGATGTTACAACCCATAAACCATCCCTATCGTGATGACACCTATCGTGATACTAGGCATGCAGACACATTATCAAAACAAAACAAGATTTTCATTTGCAAGATAATTCCCAAATCAATTTAATTTAAAACCGACATGAGGAGTGTCAATCAAAACAAAAGTAAATAAAGGCTGAGAAACAATGACGAGAAATAAAGCATAAGTTCCTATCATGAAATCTCAGTAAAAGTACAACATGATTTTAAAAGCAGAGTTTGAATCAAATCATTTCTTTTAAATTAAGTTTAAGTAAAATAATTTGACAATATTTTTCAACAGTTCTCAAACAGAGGCTCAGTGCAACAGTGAGCAAAATGATGAAAACATAAACCCATTGGGCAAAACAACACCCGTATACAGCCCCTCGGGCAAACATCTTAGTCACTCATATACATAACCTTGGGCATACCTCACCATCACTCATATACAGCCTCTCGGGCAAAATATCACTCAGGCTACCAGCGCTCACTAGGGATGTGCAGACTCCAGAGGGCCTCCTTCAGCCCAAGCTCTATAAAAGGCCACCTCATGGCATAAATCAATCAGTTCCTCATCCTCACCAAATACTGAATCAGAAACAACATGCTGCAGTGTGCAACCCGAGCCCATAAATATCCTCACAAATCAGGCCCTCGGCCTCACTCAATCATAAACCTCTCAAGCCACTCGTGCTATCAGTAAAAATAGGGTACTGAACCCAAAAAGACATTTTTATATGCATTGAAACATAGTAATAAGTCAGAGTTTTGAAACCAATATATATAACATGATTGAGTATAGATTTTTAACCAAAAAAAAAGTGAGAGGATAATAAGAAAAAGTCCACTAAGGTTTCGAACAGCTTTGGTACAAGGCCTAAATATGGCACTCAACCCAATTTACTAACTCTTTCTAAAACACATAAGTATCATATAGTTTCAACCAAATACATAACTTTATAGTTTCTATGGGACAAACCATGTCACAATCCCCAATGGTGTACGCCCACATGGCCGTCACCTAGCATGCTCGTCACCTTAAAATAGTAAAACGATATGAATTCCGAGGTTTCATACCCTCAATACTACATTTACAATTATTACTTACCTCAAACCGGTCAAATCTCTACTCTGCGATGCTCCTGCCCCTTGAATCGGCCTCCAAATGCTCTGAATCTATTCGCAATCCGTACAATACCATCAATATACGCTAATGGATTGAATTCCACACGAAAAAACTATCAATACCAAAATCCCAAAATCCACTCAAATCCGACCCCTAGGCCCACATCTCGAAATCCGAAAAAAATCACAAAACTCGAAAGCCCATTCACTCACGAGTCTACCCATACAAAATTTATTAAAATCCGACATCAAATGGCCATTCAAATCAAAAAAATCATCTCTCCAATTCTCTTACATCCCCCCCCGCCCAATTTCACACCCAATTTCCAATTTAGATAATGAAAATCAAGACACAATCATGGAATCTAACCAAAATCAAGTGAAGAACTTTTGCCCCAATCATCTCTTTGAAATTCCCTTAAAAAATCACCCAATTCTATGGTCCCTAACCCAAGATTAAAAAATGGGTTCAAACCCTTGATTTTAATATTTAACATTGCTGCCCAAATTTTATTCTTCGCGAACGCGGTAGTGCCCTCGCGTTCGCAATCACAAACTACCTCTAACCTAGAAAACCTCATTCGAGAACGTGATACCCCACTCACGAATGTGTACCTTAAATAGCTCAACCTATCGCGAACGTGACGCCCTCCTCGCGAACACATAGACCAATGATCAGGGTCCCCAGCTGCTTCCACTTCTCTTCGCGAATGCGAGGCCTCATACGTGTCTGCGATGCATACTCAGATCAAACCTTCGCCATCGTGGCCTCCCCTATAAGAACGCGAAGAACAAAAATCCCTCTGCTCTGAATAAACCTTCGCGAATGTGAAGAAGAAATTTCTGCAACAAAATACAAGATATCTGCCAACTTCTAAAGCCAAGAATTGATCCGTTAACCAGCCAAAACTCACCCGAGGCCCTCGGAATCTCAACCAAACATTCCAAAACATCCCATAACATCATTCAAACTTAGTCAAACCTTCGAATCACTCAAAACAACATTAAAACACCAAATTACCCTCGGATTCAAGCCTAAGAACTTCTAAACTCCCAAATTCTACAAACATTGCCGAAACCTACCAAATCTCGCTTGAATGACATAAAATTTTGCACACCCATCATAAATTACACTACAAACCTACTCCAACTTCCGGACTTCCATTCCGACATCTAATTTTCCATTGCCGATCAAAATCGCTAAATTTTTAAATTTCACCAATTTAAGCCTAATTCTACCACGAACCTCCAAATCACATTCTAGACGCGCTCCCAAGTCTAAAATTACCTAATAGAGCTAACCGAACCATAAAAATTCAAATTCGAGATCGAATACTAAGAAGTCAAAACTTTGTCGAGCCTTTTAAATTGAAAGCTTCTAGTTGAGACCATTATCCCAAATCAATTTCGGATAACCTGAAAACTAAAACCGACGATTCACTTAAGTCATAATACATCATACGGAGCTACTCATGCCCTCAAACAACAGAGCGAAGTGCAATTGCTCAAAAAGACTGGTCGGGTCGTTACATCCTCCCCCACATAAACATACGTTCATCTTCGAACGTGCCTAGAGTTATTCCAAAAGCCATCAAATTGCTGTATAATCTCACTATGCATATACCCGGGGTGATCCCATGTCACGCTATACCATGTAGGCCTGATAACACAACATGACTAAAATTTCTTAATCTAACCTACCCCATAAGCCTTAGAATCCGATTTCCACATCTGAAATTTTTCATGAGATTAGAATTCTCGCATCCACACACTATATAAGTCTGAACAAGACGTCTCCAGTCATTTCCACAACCCAAGATGAAATCACATGGTATCCCACATAATTCAAACATTCACAGCGATGATTTGTAATCATAGCAACTGCCCAAAACAACCAAACTTTGGTAATAAACCTCTTATCAAACAGAACCTCGTTCTAACACCATTATATACTGCCAACAATGAAAGAAGCATGCAATAACTCATACCCATTTATCGGATCCACCAGTTGTGGAACTCCCTCTCCTTAGACAAGAATTGTAGCCAATTTCTAAGCCGATCAGTGACATTACCCTTTTAAGTATACCGCAATCGAATTCGATAGCATCCATTCTAGATCTGACGACCTCATCTTATCAAATTCAAATTACTCTACTAACATACCACACCAATACTACCTAGAGACACAAACCGTGAAATATATGCACCAATACGCAACAACCCAAACATACTCAAACATAGAAATATGACTTAAATGAGAGAACCATCCCGCAAGATCAACCAGTACCACCACAATGCAATGCTAATAACCCATCATACACTGCAAAAAAAAACACACAAATTTAACGTAAAGGATTATATCCCAACATATCTTCGTTGTAATGCGCGATCCCATCCAAACACTGATCCTCCTAAAATACTTCAAGCCACCTTGCTCAAAAATCAATAACCACGCGTAATTCGACATATAGTACTTAAAGTGCATTACCCTAACCATGGAGAAACAAATGGAATAATCCCAAATAAAACCAGATAAAACATAACCAATAATCAATGCACCAAGCAATACCCGATACTCTTCCAGCTGAAATTCCCCTATAAGACCCCAATAAAACCGCGCTACATGTGCATATAACCAACAAATCATTACTTCTCATAACATAGAAGGGTAAAACTCAAATCATTTCAGAATACGAATAAGGTCAACAACCATTGAATGGCACTTCCCTCAATAATAGTAGTTCAAAATCAATAAATCTGACTCGATGCAGAACACACACCCATACTGGGACTACCAATGAATCCAAAATCAGCTCTGGTCCCTCACGATAGATAAATAACCCTCTGAAAGTCTACCATGACCGAATCACAACATATACTAACCTTGGCTACATTTTCACAATCCACAACAACGAAACAATCCACTCACGAGAACTCTCAGTCTCCAAATCCATGGAATATACGAATTAAGATCTCTAATCTCAACTTCACCACCTGAATGCCCACACTTCTCCAATTACACTGTCATCCCAAGAGGAATACCCTTAAAATTCTTTTGTGCCACAAAGGAAAATTCGAACTCCAGCAGTCGGTCAAACATGAGAGTGCCGCAATACCAATAAAGTATCAATAACTCAAACACATCACCCCATTTTTGAATGTATATTCTCATCAAACCATATCAATAAGTAATATCATTTACCTAGTGATCTAAAATTGTCCATGCTGCCTAAGAACTTATGACCTTCCTTTCGGAACTGAACCATGTTCTTACAAATGCAAATCTCAATCCTACACAGCATGCCGCATATACCATGCCATCTTATGATAAATGTGAGAACTTCATAATCCGCTCTGAGTCACAAGCATCTACATACTCAAATAGTCAAGAACTTTCCATTTGATCTTATCAAGGAGAAAGTCACTATACATCACATGCTCCTCACGCCAGTAGAAAATTGACATCTCTAACCGTGGTAGAAACCATTTAGAACTCTCAAAATACCATTTGCACAAAACTAAACAGTCAGGACTGGATCCTTCTAACTCGAACAAGCTACGTAGGTCACCAAAAACCCAAGAGCATTGCCACAAAACACGTGTAGAAACTCATTAGCTCATTAATACAGAAAGAACTAATCATCACCATTACCATGCCGATCCAACCTTCTACCAAGATGTTGTATTTATCCGAGTTCCTTCAGATTTACCTTCAAATTGATACTTCTCCTCGCCATAAAACCACAATCCTCAACCTAGACTTACCACACGACACCCAAACATAAGACCAAACTGCCCTAAGGCTCATAAGCCACTGAATACTTTCTTAAATATCCTCAAAAGTACCACATTCAAAATACTTATCCCGAAAAGCCATTACCTTCACCTTCGTGATACCGATATGTAGAATCCATAATCATATATAAAATCCCGCAAGTCTTGACACCCTCCAATGTAAACTTCAGTTTCTAGCCAAATATACATCTTGAAGATCCCCAATTGTTACATATAAATCTTGAATCCACTAGAACCATTCTCGGGAGTGATCCACTCAACCAAACAACCTGTGCCTCATTAGTACAACAATACCTAAGGAAGTAACCTATCCTTCTAAGCAACCGAGCAATTTCCTACTCCATACATGTTACATCCCTTACAACAACAACTAAATCATCCAATGTTCCTCATATACCCATAACCCTTATCCAAAATTTCCTTTACTCGAGTCATCCTTGACCTAAACCTCTATAAGCCACAATTGATTCACCAGTATACCTCAAACTGAAACCAATACAACACATAACCGTGCAATCAACTAATCAATAACAGGCTCCCCCACTTGGCTCAAAGCCATAGATCAAAACACACAATAACTCACGATTTCCATACTCTATTACTACCATAATGCCATAGTGAAATTTAGGTTAAATCTTTCATATGCTCATGCAACACAACCCATCTAATACCTCAAAATATTTGCAAATCTTACATTCACACTCGTAACAGTAAATCTAACTCTTATGCGCGATCCAAACTAAAATTGCAGCACATATAATTCACTGGTAAAAGAGGACTCACTAATAAACAACATAGGGTTCACACGCTCTCAGGAAACCCCGCATGAGATAATCCACCTGCTTTGCCTCCAACTAACATCTCTTTATACCCTTCCACAGTCATAAACCTTACGCTGTCACTTAATTTTCCTGAGTCTGAACTCATCTCACAACATAAATATCTACTTCACTCCTCAATTAAACAACCTGAAAAGGATCCTCCATCACACTCTTATCTCAAGGCTATACGTCAAATCAGGATGGGAATTAAGTACCAAATAGTTCTTTCTACACCTCAAGCAAATCCTTCTTGTCACATTCAAATATGAACTCATCTCGCAGTCACATCATACTTATCACGTAGCCATCCAGCCACTTTTCCACTAATAGGGACACTATCGGACAAATAAGTCCACAAATATGTGATCACATAATCAATACCTCAGTGCTCAAGCTACAGGAAAATCTTGGCATCAAGTCCTCTTGACCGTCCCAACATCATCACACAGAAATCACATCTCGCACCTCATCTGGGGAATCACTAACCATCGATGAACAACCGATACAGAGAGCTCACGTGCGCATACGAATGCATGGAAGGAATTCAAAGAGTTACACTTCAAGTTGAATCAATACTGCACGATAAGAATTAAAGAATGTAAAGTTTCCTAAGGGTTCTGCTTCCTCTCGAGGATAAATACAGACATTTTCGTACCAATTTGCAAGACTCTACTTAAAATGCTCATGACTCGTGAGACCTATGTAACCGAGGCTCTAATACCAACTTCTCACAACCCAAAAACCAACCCTGTCATGATGGCGCCTATCTTGATACTAGGAAAGCTGACACATTACAAAAACAAAATGAGTTTTTCATTTTCAAGATAATTCCCAAAGCTATTTAATATAAAACCTACATAAGGAGTGTAAATCAAAACAAAAGTGCGAAAAAGAAAGCCCGACATCGTGGTGTCACTAATCATGAGCATCTACTGCAACCGTCTAACAATATCAAGACTAACATAGACTGGGGCATACTGAATAAGACTAAGGGAAGATAAAAATGGAGGGAAAAAGGGCTGTGATTGCCAGGCAACTACCTTGCTAACTCTGATAGATCTACAACTGAATAATCAACACCTGCTATCGGGTCCAGAAATATCTGAATATGCACACAAGGTCCAGGGAGTAATGTGAGTATGCTAACTCAGTAAGTAACCAAAGTAAATAAAGGCTGAGAAGTAGTGACGAGCAATAAAGCATATAAGTACATATCATTAAATCTCAATAAAAGTACATCAGGCTTTTAAAAGCAGAGTTTGAATAAAATCACTTCATTTAAACTCAGTTTCGGTAAAATCATTTGAAGATATTTTTCAATAGTTCTCAAATAGAGGCTCTTCAACAGTGTGCAAGATGATGAAAACATAAACATCCCCTCGGAAAAAACATCACTAGTATAAATCCCCTTGGGCAAACCTCACAGTCACTCGTATATAGCCCATCGGGCATAACTCACCATCACTCATATACAACCCCTCGGGAAAAACATCTCTCATACACAGACCCTCGGGAAAAATATCACTCAGGGTACCCGCGCTCACTGTGGGTGTACAGACTCCGGAGGGGCTCCTTTAGCCCAAGCCCTTTAACAAGCCACCTCATGGCATAAATAAATCAGGCCCTCGACCTCACTAAATCATGAATTAGAAACAACATACTGCAACGTGTTACCCGATCCCATAAATATCTTACAAATCAGGCCCTTGGCCTCACTATGTCATAAACTTCTCAAGCCACTCGGGCTATCAGTAAAACAGGGTACTCAAGCCAAAACAACATTATTATATAAGTCGAAACAAAGTAATAAGTCTGAGTTATGAAATCAATAAATATAACATGTTTGAGTAAAGATTTTCAACAAAAAACAATGAGAGGACAAAAAGAAAAAGGTCCCTCGGATCCAAACAGCTCGTGAACAAGGCCCAAATATGGTTTCAACATTATTAAAGAAACTCTTTCTAAAACACATAAGTATCATATAGTTTCAACCAAATACACAACTTTATAGTTGCTACGGGACGGACCAAGTCTAAATCCCCAACGGTACATGCCTACACGACTGTCACCTAGCATGCGCATCACCTCAAAATAGTAAAATGATACGAAATCCGAGGTTTCATACCCTCAGGACTAGATTTACAATTGTTACTGTATACGGAAAAAAATTGGAGGCCTAGTTTCTTGTCATTAGAGGCATTCCAGAAGATCATCTCGAAGCCTCGAGGCTATAAGGCTATGGCCGAGTCTCCTCCCTCGAGGTTCGTCAATGCCCGACCTAGGGATAATGGTGACCATGACCATGATAGGGAAGGGAAAGTTCCCAAGGTACACGGCTAGGATTGATAGAGCATGTCGGTCTACTCTAAACCCGAATCAGGGCATCATGTCTAGCTTTCCCATCCCCATATCTTTGTAATTAATATAATTTGTACTCTGTAAAGATTATCCTCCTATATAATGGGGATCCTTACAATTTTTGTAGAGGACTATTGCTCCAATTACTCCACATGAAATATACAAGAACATTCTCTTTGCTCTCTAATATACCTTCTTAATATTATTGCTCTCATTTATTATGTGGATACTTGTTCTTCATTTATTGCTTATCATTGGCCATAAAGAGACTCCCTTAACTATCTCGTAACTGTTAGCCCTACCCCGATCGCCCTTGATAGCTCGTAACTGAGCCCCAGAATTGACCTCGAGGCCCCAAATCGACAAGCTCGAGGCCCCGAATAACTAGCCTATTGGTTCGATCATAGCTTTCTCCTTAAGTCTATTTTATATCTAAATTTCACATATCTAGCATCAACTGCTTACCAACTAGCATAAAATATATCATGTATTTTTAGAGTCCCATCAACAAATTTAATTGTTATTACCATTTTCACGGTAAATAGTTTGGCACCTACCGTGGGGCTAAAAATAATAGTGATAATTTTCTTGCCGGTTTCATTACACAACGCAAGTTACCTTTCACACTGTTTCTTGTCCAACATCTTCGATTTCAGGTCAAAATGTCTGGCTCAGTAAATAGATTTGAAAATGACAACCTTGAAAACCACAGAGAGAACGGAGTGGTTGTTCCAATTGTTGGTGTGCCACCACGAAACCTCGAGAATGCATTAGGACCGATTCCAGTGGATGCGGGTTCGTGCGACGCACAACAGGTCGATGAAAGCTCACACAACAATGGAAGCATACACCAAGAAGATCCAGAAGGAGCTCAAAAAACCCCAACCAGGGAAGAACGGGAGATTAGCCTCCATGTTATTTTTGAAATGTTGCAGGCACAACAGCTGGCTATCGCTCAGCTACAAAGCCACTAGAAAACTCCTAGCACGGTAGCACCAGAGACTGTTCCCCTGGCTGAACAAGTGTCGAAGAGATCGAGCAATAACAGATCGATAGTAAATCCTATCATCGTGAAGATGCTCGAGGACCTCACCAAAATGATCGAATTAGGCGAGAAAACAATAGAAGACAACGATAAGAAGGTCGAGACTTGCAACTCTAGGGTCGACCAAATTCTAGGAGCGCCCTCGGTCCTGAAAGGTATGGATTTGAAGAAGTTCATACAAAGGTTGTTCCCAGAGGAAGCAGCCCCGAAGCCCATTCCAAAGAACTTCAGAATGCTAGAACTCCTAAAATAAAATGGGACCTCAAACTCCCAATGAGCACATTATTGCTTACATCTGCGCAGTGTAGGGCAATGACATAAAGGATGACAAGATTGAGTCCGTCTTACTAAAGAAGTTCGGGGAAACACTCTCGAAGGGGGCCATGATGTGGTATCACAATGTAGCTCCTAACTCCATAGACTCATTCACCATGCTGGCAGACTCCTTAATAAAGGCAGAAACTGGTGCCATCAAAGTAGCAACAAGGAAGTCTGACGTGTTCAAGATCAAGTTGAGGGAGAACGAAATGATGTGAGATTTCATGTCTCGCTTCCAAGTGGAATAAATGGAACGACCGTCAGTCTCCGACGAATGGGCAGTGCAGGCCTTCACTCAAGGGCTGAATGAACGAAGCTCGGTGGCTTCCAAGCAGTTGAAATAGAATCTGGTCGATCTCGCTGCGACCTGGTCGAACGTCCACAACCGATACCAGTCAAAGATCAGGGTCGAGGATGACAGACTAGGAGCCCCCCAGGCTCAATATACCCGAGTAGGCTTCCGTTGAATGATCCAAAGCCAAATAAGTAAAGATATCATCCATACACTGAAGACAGAAGGAACGCCTCACGGCACAACCCACCTCGCAATGATCGACTGATGAACCGAGGACAGAATCCTTGGGGACTTATCAACAGGGCCGAAATCGATAGAAACACGGGGCCAACTGAGGCACCTCGCTTATCAAAATACAACTTCAACGTTGATGTATCAGACATTGTGTTCAGCATTAGTAAAAATAGAGACACCAGATGGCCCAGGCCTATACAGTCAGATCCTTCCCAAATGAATCAACTTAGTATGTGAATTTCACAATACGCATGGCCATAGGACCGATGATTGCCACCAACTCTAAGAGGAATTAGCCAAACTACTCAATAAAGGTCATCTCTAAGAATTCTTAAGCGACCAAGTTAAATACTAGTTTCGAGAAGGAGAGGCGATAAAAAAGAATGAAACAAATGAGCCGGAACATGTTATCCACATGATCTAGGGAGGTGTCGACGCTCCCCAGGAACCCGTGATTAGAGGGACAAAAATATCCATCACTAGAGAAAAACGAACCCGAGGATACATAACCGAAGATGCCCTCACATTCAGCGAAGAGGACACCAAAACCTTGTCTCAACCTCATAATAACACACTGGTAATCTCTTTCCTCGTAAATACATTTCAAATAAAACGTGTACTCGTGGACGCAGGTAGCTCAGCCAACATTATCAGGTCAAGGGTAATAGAGTAGCTCAAACTGCTCGACCAAATAGTACTTGCCACTCGAGTCCTTAATGGATTCAACATGGGGAGTGAAATAATGAAAGGAGAAATCACCCTCCCATTCAGTGTCGGCACGACCCAAAATGTTAAATTTTATGTCATCGAAGGAGACATGAGGTACAACGCCTTGCTCGCACGACCGTGGATACACTGTATGAGAGCAGTACCATCCGCCTTCCACCAAATTATGAAATTCCCAACAAAGGATGGGATTAAAATCATCTACGGGGAATAACACGTGGCAAGGAAAATATTTATGGTGCACGATGTGGCACCAGCACCAATACCTCTACTAACAAAAGAGCTAAAGGGTAATCAAAACACATCTTCGATTATCCCTAATTAAACATAACAGAGGACCATAACGTATAGGGACATATTGAACCTCAGAACATCACCAGCACATCCCACACTAAGGTACGATCGTCTCCCTTTTCATTTTTTATTTTTCACACTAAACCTTATGCAGGCACCCGATCAAAGCAGTCAAAATGCTAAACCAGCCCACAGACCTTAAGGTTTTAAAGCATCCGTTGCACTCTTTTCCTTCGATTGAGGTTTTATCTTAAAGAGGGTTTTATCGGCAAGTTTTTTAATGAGAAAACGCATATATGCTACACAAGGAAGATCCAACAAGTGGTCAAGGCATCTTTTTCAATAATCCTTGAACACTGTAGGGCATCCCCCAGAAGATCATCCACTCGGAAAAGCCAAGAAATGCCAAATAGGGTCCTGATAAGAAAATGATGTATCGGTCTAAATGGTCAAATGAACCATGACCATATAGCCGGGCCCTCGATTGTGGAGACATATGTACTTGTACAGAGAAGTCAAAGAGTACCTTTATCCAAGCGTCTCATATTCCTAAGGAGACTCAGCATTTTCACAAAAACAATTGCTCCATCAAAATGTCCTGAACACTCGGGTCAGAACTCCAAACTCATAAGCCCTTAGTAAGGCAGCATGAAAATCATGAAATGTCTCCAAGGCCGAAAGCGCCCCGAATACTCGGGGACTGGCATCAAAATCTCAAAAAGTGCATGACCTCAGGGTCAGGATCTCAATAATTATAAGCCCCCAATGAGGCAATACAAAGTCTACAAGTAACAGCTTCAGAGCCAAGGTACCCTCGATGACTCGGGGATTGTCGCCAATCGCCATTCATGAAATCCTCGAGGCCATAAGACCCCGAGCGGGCAGATTTGGTCTCCTAAGATTTACATAAGGCAACAACTATATCTGTAAGACCTCAACCAAGGCATGAACGATAATTGTACCAAGTATCCAAAACTATAAGACCTCAAAGGCATGAAAATTTTGTAAGACCTTACTATAGGCATAAACTCGATCCCGAAGTTTAGGCTATATATCGAACTTGTAAGAACCCTAAAAAGGCATGCCCTCGATATAGACACCTAAACTACTTCACTCGGGACCAAAATGGCTTCGGCCAAGCACAAATGACTACGACCATACGGTTGTACCAGCCAAACTAACGTGACTCGGGGATGCCCGACCATCACTACAAAATCATAGGCCATTACTTCGAATCTACTTCAAAAAGAACTGGTTAAACAGGCTACCCTCAACAGAAGCAAAAGAGCGTCGACCACGTCAGCTCCAAATCAAAAGCTTCAAGCTACTCAACCTCCGAGCCAAACCTCCCAAGGTTCTCAAACATCGCCGCAAAATGACTTAAAATCGAGGTTCTTCTCGAACGAATGACGGGTGAGGCAAAAATTACTTCAAAAGTCCTTAACGAGAGGAAAATAAGGCCAATAAAAGGTTGTTTCGACCCAAAGCGTAAGAGTCATTATCGCCATCTCACATTAAAAGGCTGCATCGGCCCAAAGCGTAAGAGCCATTATCGCTAGCTCATACAAATCTGAAAAACTTGAGGGTCGATTAAGCTCGAGTCGAAACCCCACTCGAAATTGAACCCAAAATAGTTAACACAATATGCCTCAGGGCAAGCGTAAGAGTCATTGACCCCAACCTAATGAGCTTCAGGTCCACCCACGTAAAAGATCGCTTCTATCAAAGGCGTAAGAGCCATTGTCACCAGCCCACGCAAACATAAAAGCTTGAGGCTCAAATGGGCTGGAGTCGGAATCCGACTCAGGGAGTAAACCCAAAACAATTGAGCAAAAGCATATGAGCTCAAACGCCAGCTTATACTAAAGGTCGCATCGACCGAGCGAGTAAGAGCCCCCGTTCCAGCCTAATGAGCCCCAGGGCCATACTACGAATCTAAGGATTATCACCGACTCTGAGACCAGTTCACCTGGCCAAATCCGAGACGGAAAGGGGTACAGAAGTAGTAAAGCACAAGGTTTTCTTTTATACACATGCACGAAAAACACATTCTCCATCTACAAACATGCTCTAAAAATGCTACACACAAAATGGAAAAATCAAAGCCCTACCCCCAGGAGTTACGATCTTCTGGACTCATCTTCACTCTTCTTAGTTTCAGAAAGGAGTAACCAAGCATCATGCTCATCCACCCTTGCTCGCGCCAACTCTTCTAAGAGAATAAAACCCCTAGCGCGGATCTCCTCGAGAATCTTTCTTTGAGACTTGAAATGAGAATATTCTTCGATCCTCTATTCACGATCGAGGATCTTCCTCAGCTCGGTTTGAGCATCAGTAACATCCTTTATATAAATCTCCATCTCCTGATCAGCCTTAGTTTGGCTCAGCACTACTCCGATCCGTGCATCTATGATCTTAGCCCTTGCCTTTGAAAGCTCAAATTCGATCTTCGTGATCATATCCGTGTTTATCGTGAAAATGGTAACGATAATTAAATTTGTAAATGAGATCTAAAAATTTGTGATCTATTCCCGAGATAATTTGTAAGGGTGATTAGTGATAAAACGTGAAGCAAGACAATAAAGATCGGGTTAACCAAAGCAATAATCGAACAAGTAAGGGGACGTTCTCGGGCGTAGAGCAAGCCAGTAGATACCTCGGGGCCAGTCCTTAAGCCTATCTCGGGCTTTTTGAGGGTAACAGATAAATTTTTGAATAAGTAAGGCTCGTATACTATCAATTTCGAGCTAAATGATGGAGAACAAATGAAGAAACTATAAAATGCTAAGGTGACCTCGGGGCCAATGAACATTGATAACTTAGAGGGAAGAAAGAGAGAGAAGGAGATATTATTGCATTCTGGAGAAGTGGAGCAGCATCAGCCCTTTACAAGGAAGGGTGAGTCCCCATTATATAGGCGAGGGGACTCGGTAAAGTACGTATATATTATTTACAAGAGTAGAAAGATGGAACGGCCTGACACAAGTCCTCTCAATAGGCTACAGATAGACCAGCCCTATCAAGTGTAGCCATGTTCTTAGGAGACCTATTCTCTTACCCTGACCTCGGGCCATGCTTCCTTCGATTCAGACCTCGATGAGCCCTGAGGTCGAGAACTCGATCATGGCCTTCTACTATCGGGGTCTTGGTGAAGGCTTCCAAAACTGTCTTGATAGCAAAAAATCAAGTCTTCTGATTTTACCACGTACAATCCGCTTGAACTAAATCATTATCACGAGCTAAGCAGAGTTGAACCTCGAAGGTAGGAATTCTAGCCAAGGCATCCTTCTCCTCTGTAGCCTAAACCTCTGCCCGAGCTCTTAGCCCGTCATAGTCATTCTTGACTCGGTCAGCTTCATCCCAAAGATGTTCTAGGGCTTCCGTCTTTTTCTGCAATTGGGATAGATGATGTGTTAGTCTTAGAGGCTAAAAGGCAGAACGCATAGTCACCTGGGATAGAAAATTTAAATGCTCCATTAAGTAGCTCTTGTAATTCGAGCTCCGGCACGCCTCATATCACAAGTGTGCCATATCGACTTCCTTCTCCTCTCAAAGGAGCCTAAGGGATCTATCCACATCCAGAGCTTCCCGAAGTCTGGCTCCATGACGAAGCAGATAAGACCTAAGTTTTTCAAAGGCCTGCAAAAGAAAACTCGATAAGGAAAGGAAGACGCGGGATTCAAAAGGCCTATGTTCAAACTCACTGCGAAGCGAAGCCGTTAGACTTCCTTGAAGGCAAAGCGCACATCTGTTACTCCAGCTCCCTCAGCCCTAGGAGAATCAACTCCGGTCGAGGTACAGTCACTTTGAGAAACCACCTTTCAGAATTAGGAATTATGGGCGCGGCAAGGTTGAGATGATGTTTCCGTCTCGAAGCCCCGGACCCGCTTTGCCTTACTCTGAGTGCCATTGCTCTACGAATGCATATCCCGCTTATTATTAATGTTCTTTATCATAGGAGCTGGAAACCCCTCCCCCTCTCTGGAGGAGCATGGCCTCGCCTCAGATTAATACGCAAAAAGGGAAAATGTCTCTTCAAATGAACGAAGGGAAAGGAAAAAGTAGTACAGACATATACCGTGATGTTTTGCTTCCCATATTCTCCAAGACGAAGCTCGCCACTTATGCTCCTTGCAAGTCAAGTGGGTCGCCGACTCTTGAACCCAACCAGGTAGATCCGGAACGTCACTCGTCACCCATGAAACCGCTACAAAAAAGGAAAAAACATGGTTACAAGACTAGCATCCACCATAAACAAATTTTGGAAGGCACGGGATGTACCACTTATGTGTATAGTTCGTTCATCGAGGAATGACATAAGTTCCATGGGGATAACGTTAGCCGTTCAGACCCAGACAAACCGACTCATCCACTCTCAATCTTTATATTCCTTATCGTCAACAATAAAGGGCGTGATCGACCGGCACCGCAAAATTAGTAGACCTCAGTGGTGAAAGGGTTGGTACAGCCTAATGAGATGACTGAGCATGAATTCAAGACACGCCTTCTCCGCAAAGAACCTCATCATCTACACTATTCGGCAGAACGACGGGTGTATATGCGCCAAGGTAACCCGATACTTTAAACAGAAGTCAAGCACAACCCTATCAAGGGGGCCGAGTGTGAAAGGATACGTGTACACATTTAGGAATCCATCAACATGATTCGAGATGCCCTCATCCGGGGAAATTGTCTATAACACTACTCTCTCCCCCATCTGTAGTCTCTCCTCACTAACTCAAGGCACTTCTCTCCTATCGAAGAAATTATCCTCAAGGTAAACTCTCGTTGATCCTGAGCATAGGGAGCGGAACTCTCCCCTCACTGTCGGACAAACCCCGATGTAGCAGTCAAGGCTATGGCAAGGCTAGAAAATTGAAGCAGGAACCTGTGTAAATACTTTAGTACTAAGGTAACGAAGGGCTCAACGATGAAACGGGAGGATAACTATCTAAAATGGTGGGATCTCTAAAAGGGGGAAAGCGACACTAAATATGGAAAAAAATGGCAATGACCCACCTACCTAGAAAGCCAACGGCATCGTCGCCAATCCCGAGGTATTACCCGACCTCAGAAATCTCCATCAAGGAAAAGTTAGGCTCCAAGAAGTCAACGGCATCGTTGCTAATCCCGATGTGGTACCCAACCTCGAGGATCTCCATCTAAAAAATGTTAGTCTCTAACAAGCCAACAACATCATCGCCAATCCCGAGGTGGTACCCGACCTCGAGGATCTCCATCTAAAAGAAGTTAGGCTCTAAGAAGCCAACATGCATCATTGTCAGTCCTGAGGTGGTACTCAACCTCGAGGACCTCCATCAAAGAAAGGAGTTGGGCTCTAAAAATCCAATGACATCTTTACAAGCCTCGAGGTGGTACCCGACCTCGGGGACTTTTGCCAAAAAAGAATTAGGCCCCAAGGAAATAAACATTCGAGCTTCACCCGTATGGGCTTGGCCCCGAAGTACCATCTGAGTTCGGACAAGCCCTCCTCCAGGATCAATCTACAGTGCCTTAAGGCTATCTACTCTAAGTTCAAAGCAAGTTTCCAGGTGGTCCGGATTTGTGCGAACCTCTACCCGTGGACTGCCCTCGAAAGTTCAAATGCAGTCCATGACCAGGGGCCTCTAAGAAAATTTCTCCTCAAAGGTTGCCATGGAGCCTATATGATAATTCATGATTTCAAGAATCGAGGTATTATTTTCATATAGCTCAAACCAAGGGTCCCAACGGCCCAATTTTATCGAACCAATTCAAGCTTGGTCCGAGGAACAACAGAGGGTTCCGAGGGGTGCCGTTTTTATCAACCGCAGGCCACAAAAAATACTCTCATCGGTGTTAGATATTGACAATAGTCGACAAAATCGTACATTCGGAGTCTCCACAAATGTAAAAGAATATATCAAGCATCAAAAACAAAAGTTGAGAAAATATCCTTATATTCATAAATGCTTGGTTACAACAACCCACAAGGGGTCCTTACATATGATCACAAAAGCACACAAGGGGTCCTTACACATAAACAAAGAAGCAAAAAGGGTACAAATATAGTAAAATCCTAGAAGCCTAATCTACTCTTGAAGGTTCATCTCTCGTAGCAGCGTCTACGAGCGACATCTCTTCGAACGTGCATCCTCGACGATGAGACCTTCGACCGCCACCTCCTCTAGGTTCCTATCTCGATCCCACCGAATAATATCTCAGAGGGAGGAGGTGAGAAGAGGAAAGGGGGAAGATAAAAACGAGGAAGGTGATGCAGAAGAGGCAGAAAAAAAAGACATAGCCCGCCAAAGCCAAAGGTTGAAGATTCGGCGGGCGTCAACCCTGTTCGCAGGGCCGCTCCGAGTCCAGATTCCGGGACATTGTGTCGTGCAAGATCAGCGGCTAGTTGTGCCATTTTATCCCTTGGGAAAAAACCAAGGGATGAAGTGCCACACCAGGCTAGGGTAGGAGAGTGAGCAATGGTGTATAGTCCGAACACTCCCCCCGAGCATTGATGTAGAGTACAAACGACTTTCTAAGTCAGAAGAAGTTGGCCCCCCATGTATCATCACTCTAAGACAATAACAACAGCAGTAGCAACAACAAGAACAGCAACATGACAGTATAATCTCATTTGACAAGGGTAAGCTTAGGCAGAAGGCCATCACGCAACTAATAAAAATGTTGTCATACGACCTTAAGGCCGTGAATCCCAAACATGGTTGTCAACAATGGAATAAAATAGTGAGGAGAAAATAATGGATAGATTTTCAAAGACACTTGAGCAAGAAGATAGCACCGGAAAGCCCCCATTTATAGGGGCAAATAGTATGGCTAGTGACACCATTAATGCCTTTGAAAGATGGATCGGCAGGCGCAATAAATATGCCATTGAAAAATGAGTCGACGATGGTATTATGGCCATGAAGAATGGGAATTGGCAGTGCATTGAATGACGTTGAAAATACAAGTCCATGGGTATGCCCTGGTTATCGTGAAGGTTGACGTTATAAGTATGATGTCGTCAATGTGATGTTATCATGGGAAGTTTGAAGAATCGGATGTCAAGGTCGTTTCTTATCGTTCCTCTCTAAGAAACACGGGGACTATCTGTATACAGCAAAATCGGAGGCCCAATTTCTCGTCATTAGAGGCATTCTAAAAGATCATCTCGAATTCTGGGAGCTACAAGGCTATGGCCGAGTCTCCTCCCTCGGGGTTTGTCGATTCCCGACCTAGGGATAATGGTGACCACAACCATGATAGGGAAGGGGAAGTTCCCAAGGTACACGGCTGACTGATAGAGCTTGTCGGTCTACTCTAAACCCGAATCAGGGTGTCATGTCTAGCTGTCCTATCCCCATATCGTTGCAATTAATGTATTTTGTACTCTATAAGGATTCCCCTCCTATATAAAAGGCATCCATACCCTTTTTGTAGAGGACTTTCGCTCCAATTACTCCACACGAAATATACAAGAACATTGTCTTTGCTCTCTAGTATACCTTCTCGATATTATTGCTCTCATTTATTATCTTCATTCTTGTTCTTCATTTATTGTTTATCAATGGCCATAAAGAGCCTCCCTTAACTATATTGTAACTGTTAGCCCTACCATGATCACCCTCGATAGCTCGTAACCGAGCAGAATCAACCTCGAGACCCCAAATCGACAAGCTTGAGGCCCCGAATAACTAGCCTATCGGTTCGATCATAGTTTTCTCCTTAACTCTATTTTGTCTCTAAATCTCACATATCTAGTATCAACTGCTTAACGACTAGCATAAAAATAGATCACGTATTTTAGAGTCCCATCAACAAATTTAACTGTTATTACCATTTTCATGGTAAATAGTTACTTACCTCAAACCAGTCAAATCTCTACTCCGTGATGCTCTTGCCCCTCGAATCGACCTCTAGATGCTCCAAATCTATTTGCAATCAGTACAATACCATCAATATATGCTAATGGTATGAATTACACATGAAAAACTATCAATTTAGACCAAAAATCCCAAATCCACTCAAACCCGGCCTCAGGCCCACATCTTGGAATCCGAAAAAAATTACAAAATTAGAAAGTACATTCACCCACCAGTCTACCCCTTCAATTCTCTTCCAC
>MU751141.1:129034-157251 GCA_026770625.1 Nicotiana glauca | reverse complement strand
AAAAATTACAAAATTAGAAAGTACATTCCCCCCCCCGTCTACCCCTTCAATTCTCTTCCCCCCCCCCCCCCCCCAATTTCACACCCCAATTCCCAGTTTAGATGATGAAAATCAAGACACAATCATAGAATATAACCAAAATCAAGTGAAGAACACTTACCCTAATCACCTCTATGAAATGCCCTTAAAAAATTGCCCAATTCCGTGGTCTCTAGCCAAAGATATGAAAAATTGGTTCAAACCCTCGATTTTGATATTTAACACTTTTGCCCAAATTTTACTCTTCACGAACGATGTAGTCCCCTCGCGTTCGCGAAGCACAAACTACATCTGACCTGGAAATCATCCTTTGCAAACATGATGCCCCACTTGCGAATGCGTACCTTAACCATATCAACCCATCGCCACCGCGATGCCCTCCTCGTGAATGCGTAAACCAATGGTGTGGGGTCCCCAGCTCCATCCACTTCTCTTTACGAATGCGAGACCTCATGCGCGTCTGCGATGCATACTCAGATCAAACCTTCGCATTCGCGACCTCCCCTTCGTGAATGCGAATAACAAAATCCCTCTACTCTCTATAACCCGTCACGAACACGATAGCCTTCTCACGAACACGAAGAAGAAATTCTCTACAACAAAATATTAGAAATCTTCCAACTTCGAAAGCCAAAAGTTGATCCGTTAACCACCAGAAACTCACCCGAGACACTCGGGACCTCAACAAAATATGTAATCATATCCCATAACATCATTCAAACTTAGCCAAACCTTAGAATCACTTAAAACAACATCGAAACACCAAATTACGCTCGGATTCAAGCGTAAGAACTTCTAAATTTCCAAATTCTACAAATGATGCCGAAACCTACCAAACCTCGCCCGAATGACCTGAAATTTTGCACACACGTCAAAAATGACACTACGAACCTACTCCAGTTTCCGAAATTCTATTCCAACCCCGATATCAAATTTTCCACTGTCGACCAAAATTGCCAAATTTTCCAATTTCACCAATTCAAGCCTAATTCTACCACGGACATCCAAATCACATTTTAAACGTGCTCCCAAGTCCAAAATCACCTAACGGAGCTAATCCGATCATAAAAATTCAAATCCGAGGTCGAATACTAAAAAGTCAAAATGTGGTCGAACCTTTTAAATTTAAAGCTTCTAGTTGAGACCATTCTCCCAAATCAATTCTGGATAGCCTGAAAACAAAAATCGAAGATTCACATAAGTCATAATACATCATACGGATCTACTCATGACCTCAAACAACCGAGCGAAGTGTAATAGATCAAAACGACCGGTCGAGTCATTACAACCGACAACATCCAACCATATCCTCTACGTTTCTTCGTCTAAAAGGGGTGGTCGCTCGCCTTGCTCATTCAGTGGCAAGCTTTGAGTGTACTCCGCCACATTAATCCTATAGCAACCATTTATTTGGAGGATATAAAATTATTAACTATATAATTCTATAAACATGTATAGTAGTTATGAAACTTACATATGCAGTCTCCGCCCGGTCCTCGACCCATCTACTTGGATCTGTCGGTGCTTTCTTCTTTAGGATGTGAGCGTCCATGAAGAACTCATCATGAGTCATCTTTCTCCCATATTTTTTTCTACAAATATAATAAAACGTGTTAACTAAATTAACATATATAAATATAGTTCAATAAAAATAGATGTAAATATTTTTAGGAATTACCAGCAGTCTCCTCATAGCCCACATGCTCTTTGCACCAACACAGTGGAAGGAGCCACCCTTCTCAAATGCTCGGGCCTTCTTTCCCAGTTTACTATTCTTATCGAATTTCTTGATTGTCCAAAACTCTGCAGATCCTTCCTTAAATGTAGTAGAACCCATGAAGGATTCTTGTTAATCTTTCAAGCGGAGTAGAAGGAATCAGATAGTCTCTTACGACATTTGTACCCCCAATTTGCACAAATTTATACTGGTTCTCCCAGGCATACTTAGTATGCAAATAGAGTGTATAATGTTGTAAATATTGTTAATATAATGCTTAAATAGATAATAATTGTATTAAAACCTAAAATTCCTTGAACATTTTGCACGAGATCCGGTGGAAAGTCACTCCAAGTCGGATAGGGTGCATTATACAACCGGCCAAGAATTTTAGTGTTTGTCTTTGTAACCCGATTATTAGGTACGAACTGACAACATAGCAATTACATTAAATAATCAAGAGTATCTATTATAATTCAACAAAAAATAAGAAGTAATAAATAAATCTTACTCATTGCCCTTAGGCATATTGATCATCCTATGATAACGATCATACTACACTTTATCTGGATCATCATCCTTCGATGAATCTGAAGCGTGCTCAGAAGGGGAGGCATATGACTCAGTGCTACTATCCAGAAGACGAAGTATAGAAATGCTAGGAGCCAAACTCCGTGGAGAGGGAGACGAGGTCCCTGATGAAGATAGTTGCGATCCACACCCATGCATCGATCTAGACCCTTGCTGCGATCTAGACCACTGTTGAGATCTATCCGGCTGTAATTTAGAAGGATGTGATCCAGCTGGTGATGAAGCAAATGGTGCAGATGAAGGTCGTACCGCATGGCTTTTTGACTGCTGACTCGATGGATCCGTGTAACTACATGTAGGATCATATGGAGGAAGCAGGGTATAGCCCTGTGGCGGAGAATGGTGATAATACTACTGGGAGGGAGAATGGCGGGTAGTATCATTAGTAGATGGATGTGGTTGAATTGACGTGTGCCTAGAAAATTGTTGCCGGCCAGCAGCAACAGAGGGATGCAAGGTGGAGAGGAAGGAAGCGAGGGTGTAGCACCATCATCATGATCGATAGTCCTTTTATCCTTCCTAGACCTACCACGACCCCAACTGGTCATCTACATGAATTAAATAAAATGTTAGAATTGAGAATATAAATCTATATATGTTGAGAGTGCTTGAAAAAACTAACATGATAGCCGTCTGCGTCAACGTATCCTTCCTCGTCTGGAAATCCTTCCTCTTCACTTATTTCATTTTCATTAGGTTATTCTTCATCCTCATTTTCTATGATTATTATTTCCTCCATATCAACTTCTTTTAATATGCATTGAGGATGTTGCAAGTAATTTTCTAACTGATCTTCCACCATTTGGTTAACACTTGAGGTATCATTTTGGTAAGTAACATCTAGCACATTCTCAACTTCCACCCCACCAACATGCCTTTTTTTATTACAACTAACCAATCAGCCTTATCCCTCCGCAATGGATACAGAGCATAGTACACTTGCCTAACTCTTTCTTCAATTATAAAAGGATCATAGCGATTATACTCCCTCTTTTTATTAACCTCAATTATGTTGTAATGCGAATGTACATTTGTACCTCTTCTAGGTGTTGGGTCAAACCACTTGCATCGAAAAAATATGATCTTCTTATTTGGCCAACCTGAATATGACAATTCAAGAATCTCTTCGATCAGACTATAATAATCATTTTTCCCATCCTGGTTGCCTTCACCACCTTTGACACACACCCCAACATTATTGCTTTTTTTTATACTTGGAGCACTCCTCGGTGTGAAATGATTAACACTGTTTTTTGGATTATTGACCTACGTGTAGGGTTAAATAAATCACAAGTGAGAAAGTATATTCACAAGTATATATATTCACATATGATAAAGTATGTAAGATGCACTTACACATTCTTTAAGCCATGCCTCAAATGTAGAATATACAGTACCATGACCAAATTGACTCACGAAGTCACTGAGCGACGCATTGAAAATTATTTGTTAGTTGCATAAACCAAATTAAATAGTATCCCATGTAAATTTGTCTTATTTCAACACTTAAGAAAGGTTTGAACTTCCGGACAATTTAGCAACACGTGATTTGAAGCTGATTTGTACTCCATACTACTTAGGCCCCTTTTTGTTCGATATTTAGAACCTCGGCATGGTTGATTGAATATGGACATTGGTGCATATAATGGATCAATCTAGATCATGACATTGTGTCGATTGGGCCTATTTCTAGCACATGACTGTCAAAGTAGTAAGAACAAAAATGATCAGTTTCCTTAGCAAGATAGGCTTCGCATATGGGTCCTTCAATCCTATTACTCTAGTTAACAAATTGTTTACACTTGCCGATAGTCCTGCACATTGTTTATTAGACGATAAGTTAAAGAACATTAAAAGAATAAATCGAGGTTTGATCATTACCTCTCGAATGGAAAAATCCACCTACATTGAACAGGGCCTCCAAGTCGCGCCTCGCGTACAAGGTGAATTGGAAGGTGTTCCATCACATCAAAGAAACTACATGGAAAAATAATTTCCAACTTATTACAGATTACAAGAATGTTCCAATTCATTTGAAATGGGTTTTCTTCCCCTAATGTGGTAGAACATTAGTCTTTGAAGAACAAACTTTTCTCTATGATAGGTTTCAATATATATTCAGGCAAACCACAAAATGAAATAGGGATTAAGGTTTCCATGAAGATATGACGGTCATGACTTTTCATATGAGTCATATTTCCCTCAACCATATCAGCACGTTTTCCCAGGTTCGATGAAAAGCCCTGGGGCATCTTTAGGTTTGTAACCCACTCATCAATCTGTCGTCTTTGTACCAAAGTGAATGTGTTGTTGGCCTTTGGCTTGAACCCCTTACCACTGTTCCCAGACTACAAATGTAATTCAGGTCGCCTGCAATATTCTTGTAAGTCTAGTCTAGCCTTCGAGTTATCTTTTGTCTTATTCTTATCATCCATCACTTTGTTGAACAAATTGTCAAAATAGTTCCTCTCAATATACATGACATCAAGATTGTGTCAGAGAATATTATCTTTCTAATATGGAAACTCCCAAAATATGCTCTGTTTTTTGCAGTTACGAGTAATACCATATCCAGGAAATCTAGAAGGTGCGGCCTCGGCAACTTTAGTGAAGTTCTGAACCCTCTCCCAAATTTTCTTATCGGAATAAATTGGAGGTGGCAAGTCATGTTCAACTTTATTCTTTTTGAATGTGGTTCTTCATCCTTATGAACTCATGATCAACTGGCAAGAACTAACAATGACAATAACACCATGACTGCTTTCGTCCATGTCTTAAAGTGAATGCTTTACAATTTTCATTCAGTAAGGACATGCTAACTTTTCGATAGTCATCCACCTAGATAGCATTCCATACATAGGAAAATCATTAATGGTCCGCATTAAGTTAGCACGCAAGTTGAAATTTTTCTTAGTTGATATATCATATGTCTCAACTCCATCATACCACAAGTATTTAAGCTCATCAATCAGAGGTTGCAAATATATATCAATCAAACTTTTTGGATTACGGGGACCGAGATAACACAATTTAAAAAAATATATAGACTACTCATACATATTTCAGGCGAAAAATTATATGGCGTAATAAAGACCGGCCAACATGAATATGGTATTGCAGGAACAAAAAATAGCGTGAAACAACCAACATACAAAATCAATCGAACATTCCTCGGTTCACTAGAATAATTCGAATGCGTCCAATCAAAATTCTTCCAAGCTTCCCCATCTGAAGGATGGCACAAAACACCAGGCGGCCTTGTTGATACCCAATTTTTTCCTAAGTATTTTTTATACCCAGATATTTCCAAAATAACATATTGGTGCACATATAAGCACATCCAAGTGTCTTGACATTTTTTGATGATTTTTAAAACTAATTTATTGCCTATTTTTATACAATAAAATCCAATAATTATTCCCAAAATTATCATTTTGATGAATAATTCATTTTATCTTTCACATTTACACCTAAATATAATTAAAACAATTTTTTGCATATTTGTTACAAATTTGTTTGGTATTTTAAAGCTAAATTACATATAATTGCAATTATAGCCTATCTTGTAATTTATGACATTTTGCGTTTATAAAATTAATCCCAACATTTTTTATTAATATTTATATAATAATTATTTACCCAGTACATTTAATTTGTTTTTAAAATCTGTACTACTATTTTTAAAAAATCAAAGGGGGAAAATTGGCTATTTATGATTTGGCCTTTATTGAATTTCAATTATAGCCAATTTGGCACCTCATTTCAGCCCCAATTTAAAACGCAATTACCCAGCCCAAATAGCGTGCCTACTTGACCCAGTACACGTTCAACCGACCCAACCCACATCATTTTTAAATCCCGGTCGTTGATCATTTAGATCAACGACCCCCGTTACTTCTTACCTTTTTTAATTCACATGACCCCTAACCCAATCTCATTTTCCCAATCCGCTGCCCTCAAACACTCTCGTCTCTCGAGCTCTCTCAAAACCCTAGTCACTGCATCCCACTAAAACCCTAATCCATGGCTTCCCAGGCTCATCGCAGGCCTATAAAATCCTCTCAAGGCTTATGTGTGCTCGTTTCTAAGGTCCTATGACCAGATCTTGAAGGGTTTCGACCAAGCCTTGGCTCGATGACTGTTCTCCGGTCATCTTCAACCTCTGTCCAGCCAGCCGTGGCCATTCGAGTTCGATCTCCGACTATCTCGCTCAGATTGATGGTTTCCAAAGCCTTTCTCATCACTAGGGTTTCTTACGAAACCCTAATCTCTAAGGTTCCCTCGATTTATTTTTAGATCTGCTCCGGATCTATGTGTGTGTGAACTTTCTATGCATTTTTCTCGAAGTTTCTTTAATTTTTGCGTTCAAAAACTCTTTATTTTTCAATTAGGGTTTCATGTTAAATCTCTTCTCTGATTCTCGACATGTTTTACTGTGTTTTGCTTGTGATGTTTTCTATTTGAGTTAGCATGTTGAAAACCCTAATTTTTGGGATTTTGCTTGAGTTTCTTAGTCTGTTTGTTAGTATTTGTTTGATTTACCTTATTTTTCTATCTGAGTTAGCGCGTTAAAAACCCTAATTTTTGGGGTTTATCCGAGATTCTGAATCTGTTTATTTGTTTATCTGCTTATCTCCTCTAAACTCGATTGATTTCGAAAACCCTAGTTTCTTTGGGAGACTATTCGATTTCTTTGAAGTTGTTCAATGTGATTCCTTTACTTCAACTCTCTTTTCCTCATGTGACTCTTCTGGTTCTGAGTTCTTACTACCTGTCAAGCTCAACCATGTTTTCCACTCGACTCTTTGCATGCTTCTGATCTTCTTCTCTATTGTTAAACACTGAAAACTAACTATCATGCTTCGAATATTTTCTTTTGAGCTACTACTATATGATGTTCTTTTTCCATAGTTTGGCTTCACGTGTCTATTACTTGTGCGTGCATTATATACTGAGTTCCTCCTGTGATTTATTTAACTCGAAATTGATTCCAAAAACTTTTCCTTCCCTGAGATCATGATTTTACTAGCCTGTCAAAGTCTAATTGATTCCTTTTCTTTTATTGGCCTCACTGAATCTTTCCAAAAATAGCTTCAAATCCTATACTTAGACTTAATCGCATATTGTATGACTTTACTGTTTCTTTTATGGAAACAACCATTCTGCTTACAAGACTGATTCTCCTTTCCTTATTGGGATCCTGTTAGTATCCGTTCGGATAAGAATCCCTGATTAAAGGGGAATCTTATACTAATTGATTCTGATTTGTGACTGTGCCCATATTTGTGTTAGATTTGTACTTATTACCTTATTTATCTACACGATTTCAAAGCTATAAATACTCTCCTCCCTTTTCTTTGAACAGAAGAATACAGACGAGTAATCTGAGTTTAAAAATCACTCTCTTACACTTAAAAACTCTCTCTCTTTCTGCTACTTGTGCTACTGTGGACTTTTGTTTGCTCTACTTTCTTCTACACTTTTGCTTCTCTACTGGTATGTTCTACTTAATTTTCAAGCTTCATCAACAACATGCTTCATTCATGTCTACTTCTGATCATGTTTTTTTTAGTTTACATGTGTTTCTAGCATGATGTAACATGTCACTTTCCCTTAAAATTCAATGTTTAATTCATGTGTACATCCTGTCAGTTGTTGGTTATTTGTTTGATACTTTATGGATCCCAAACCCTCATATCCCTTTTATGCTTAAAGTTATGGTTCAGAAACATGACAATGTCTGAAGTCATTGTCCATGGATATGAACTGGACCCTTTGGGGCCCTAAGCTTTATCAATTCCTCATCCCCATTCCCTTATTGTGTGTATGCTGAGTAACAGCCTTGGCCTGCCAATACTCCTGATTATTGTTCAGGCCATGGCTTGACCTCTAGTATGTCTTTACTCTCTAAATACTTGATCAACAGGTTAGGTCAGGGGTATGCCAGTCTATCTTGTGGCTAGGCATGACCACCAGCCTGCCTGGGTAGCCCCCCTACCCCTTCCTATTACACTTACATTAAATTCTTAGAACTTAAGTTCTGCCCCTCTTGTGTGAGCCTTTCCTTGGGACCCTTGAGCTCCCTCTGAACTTGGACACATAAGGGTTGGCCCTTCTGCACTACACAACTCAATTTCTGATCAATATCTTGGGTGTATGCATTGCTTGGGGTTCCTGAAATCCCTTGGATCTCTGAAACACCTTAGATAAGAGAAGGCTTGAAAATTTGGATCTCGGAAGTGGCTCAATATCATATTGTTAGGCCTTAACTCTGGATTAGGCTGCTCGTATGTAGCTGAGGTTTTTTGATGTTTTTTTTAATTCTAGTTTATTTCTTTTAGGTTGTAATAACTTGTACAAACTCGGGGGACTTAGTAAAAAGGGGGAATGGGATTTATTTTTAAGCATCAAGGGTAGAAATCCTGGCTATAGGTTTAAACTTTTTATTTCTGCATATCCACCTAGAAATCCTGCCTATAGGTTTAAACTCTTATTTCTGCATATCCACCTAGAAGTTCATGCTAATAGGGTAAACTTTAATTTCTGCATTTCTGCAAAACTCACGTCTAGAGATCATGCTTATAGGGGTTTGTTATAATTTTCTGCAAATACACCTAGAAATCATGCCTATAGGATTCACTCATAATTTTTGCATCTCCGGGCATAGATATCCTGCCTATAGGTTAACTTCTAATTGTCCTGCAAATTCATATAAAAATATGGTCTATAAACTGCTGCATTTTGCATCTATAAACATCACTAGGCAAACCATTTGTAGGTCTGATAACAAAAAGCTGCATATAGATACCATGTTCATAGGACTTCTGTCAACATCTAAAAGGTGTCCAAATCAATATTCATATAGAAAGCATGCCTACAGGAAATTTCGAATCTAAATAGAGATAATACTAGCTGTTAGACTTATATTGTCCCGCTAAAATTGGTAACCCCTGTTAGTTTGCACATTTGTTTCTAAAATCAGTATATATCACGCCTAGTTCTAATTAACACTTAGGTCAACCAGATCAGTTTCACATAACTGCATTCGAGTATGCCTAATGTAGACTTTTCGCCTAAAAATATGTGTTGAACCAGTCCGCTCGTCGCTTTATCTAAATAAGACCAAAAATCAGTACGTGAAAGACATGCTAAACTCTGTGATTTTTTATGATTTATGGAGGTATATTTGAGCCCTGCTTGCTTGTCTGTTTCCCCTTCTATTTGCAATTACTTGTTTTGGTTGACGCCTTAGTATTAGTAGTCCATTTGCCTCCAAGACTGATAGGATTGGGACGGGTAATGGCATGCAATAAGTAAACGATACCATTTCGCGCTTTAATACCTTAACGGGGTGGGAAGGGTAGATATGGAGATGATGATTACACGATAACACTATGCGTACAATTGGGTACCGATGTTGTGCGAATGATCCATGTAATGTATAAACCTAGGACCCCCTCCCTCTTTATTAGCTTAATAATTTTTCAGAATTTTAAAAGTTGTCCCATCTTCAGCTTCTGTTTCTTGTACTTCTTTTTTTAGTTACTTGCATCAATTATTTGACACCCCTTTCCTTTACTTGCGTACCTCTTCTTTAATTACAAAAATTGTTTTCCTTCCAAATTTCAGCATCTATAAATCCTTTTGTGTAATGTTTTCTCGTATTTGCAATACTTGCTTGTTTACTTATTTGTTTGCATTAAAATCACAATTGTAGCATGGACGCGAACCACACTAGTGGATCTTGAGGGGTGCCTAACACCTTCCCCTCGAGATAATTTCTAGCCCTTACCCAAACTCTGGTTTTTCATCTCAAATTCTTTTAAAAGTGTCCTAATGCAATATAATCATTAGGTGGCGACTCTCCAAATCCAAAACCTAATTCCCAAACGGGAATAGAGTTGTTCTCCCAAATATCGTAAACCCGATTTCGCGAGAAAAAGGGGGTGTCGACGGGCCTTCTATTTTCATAGTGCCATCTCATATGAGGAGCGAAACTCATCGATACGTACAACCTCTTTAATCTAGGAATAAGATGTGAGTGTCACGACCCCAAAACACCCCGGTCGTGATAGCGCCTATCACAGTATAGGCAAGCTGAATCAACCCAAATTGCATAAAGGTCTTTTAAAAATTCGTTTCCAAATCAGTTATGAAAACAAGTCTTTCATTTAATATAACAAAATACACGGTAGAAAAACAAATACGCAAATACATCAACATTACTCGATCCTGGTGTCACTAGTCATGAGCCACTAAGATACTGTCCAGTACTGTCTACTCAATACTAGAAGAAAAGACTGAAATAAATAACACTAAGGATAGGACGGAGAAAAAGCAAGGCAGTGAAGGCCGTGCAGCTACCTTGCTATCTCCGGGAATACTCAGAAGCGGCTGAAAGCTCTCACTCTGATGCTCTGGCACATGGATATGCACACAAGGTACAGGGAGTAATGTGAGTACGCCAACTCAGTAAGTAACCAAAGTAAATAAAGGTTGAGTGCAGTGATGAGCATTTAAATCATATACATAACCTAACATAGAATCTCAATAGAAATATCAAAGACAAATCCATAGTTAAATTACCAAACAGCTCGTAAAAACTTCAATTTCAATGAAAGTTAATTAAAACATTTGTTCAATATTTTTCAATAGAGGCTCGTCATAAAAGAAGGGTTAAAACAGTAAGTTCATAAACAAGCCCCTCGGGCAAAGTATCACTCCCAAATATATATAGCCTCTCGGGCAAGCCTCTCAGCCACTCGTGACTCAACTCTTATCAATCAGCACTCTCTCTCAGCACACCGCTCAATAGATATTCATAATAATAACCGTTGCGGCATGCAACCCGATCCATAAATATATAGTTGACTGGGCTCACTGGGGGTGTGCAGACTCTAGAGGGGCTCTTACAGCCCAAGAGTTATATCGCGGCGGCGTGCAGCTCAATCCAACATATCGATGCAACGTGTAGCCTGATCCATATACATATAAATATTGTTGTGGAGTGCAACTCGATCCATAAATATATGTATAATCCTCAGCATCCAGCCCTCGGCCTCTCTCAGTTATCAACGTCACAGCCCCTCGGGCATTTCAGTGAAAATTAGGGAACTCAGCCCAAACAACTTCTAAATATTTAAAACAGAGTAATGAAACTAAATCAAAAGTAAACAGGTAAAAATCATGACTAAGGATATGCTTTTGAATCAAAACAGTGCGAGGAAAGTAGTAAAATACCCCTGAGGGCCCAAACAGTCCGGCATGACTCCCAAACATGACATTCAGCCCAAATTAACAAATTCATTTCTAAAACACATAAATATCATATAGAGTTTATAAAAATAAGCAACTTTACAGTTACTACGGGACGAACCAAGTCACAAATCCCTACAAGTGCACACCCACACGCCCATCACCTAGCATGTGCTTCACCTCATTTATCAAAATAGTACGAAATTCTGGGGTTTCCTACCCTCGGGTCTAGATTTACAATCGTTACTTACCTCAAACCGGGTGAAAATCAATTACGCGATGCCTTTGCCACTCGACTAGGCCTCAAATCACCCTAAATCTATCCAAAATTAGAATCATAACATCAATATATGCTAAAAGAACAAGGCCCATGCAAAAATAATCAAATTACATCAAAATCCCGAAATCGACCAACCCGACCTCCCGGGCCCACGTCCGGGAATCCGATTAAAATCGTATTATAGAATCCTTATCCTCCCACGAGTATATACATACCAAATTCATCAAAATCAGACCTCAATTGGCCCCTAAAATCCCCAAATTAAACTCTCCAATTTCAAGCCCTAATTCTCCAATTTTAATCCTTAAATTCCACTAATTTCATGTCTAATCAGTTAGAAATCACCATATAATCGAGTATTGAGTTCAAAAACCTTACCTCCAAGCGTTCGAATCCCTCTTCAAATCCTCTTAAAAAGCTCGAAGCCTATCTCAGAAATGATAGAAATGGTCGAAAGGAAGCTTATATAGTTTTTGCTCCACGGATTCCGCACTTGCGGTCCATAAGCGCGCATGCAGAAATTCTCCGCTTTTACGGTTTTCACTTAAGGGAACCAACTTCCACACCTGCACCCCAGGCCTTGCACCTACGGGCTCGCTGATGTGGTTAACCATCCGCTCCTGCAACTAAGTTCGCTCCTGCGGCCATCATCACGCACCTACGATCATCACACATGCAGTCCCCAATACAAAGGTGCGGAAACAACAGAAGCAGCAGTTAATGCTGCTCAATTCCAAGGCCAAACATTCCGACAACCTTTTGAATTCATTCTAAGGCCCCCGGGACCTCAACCAAAAATACGAACAATTCACATATCACTATTCAAACTTACTCCAACGTTTGGAGCACTCAAAACAACGTCGAAACATCAAGTCACCCTCGAATTCAAGCCTAAGGATTTAAAACTTCCGAATTCCACAACCGATCAAAAAACCTATCAAACCTCATTCAAATGATCTGAAATTTTGCACACGTCAAAAATGACAGAATGGATCTACTCTAATTTGTGGAATTTTATTTCGACACCGATATCAAGATTTCCACTACCAACCGGAAAAATGCCAAAATTCCAATTTCGTCAATTGAAGCCTAAATCTTTCCCAGACCTCCAATTACATTCCGATCACGCTCCTAAGTCCCAAATCATCTAACAAAGTTATCCGAACCATAAAAACCAAATTTCGAGATCATTTACTCACAAGTCAACTTTCGGTTAACTTTTCCAACTAAATGGCCAACTTAAGAGACTAAATGTCTCATATCACTCCAAAACTACTCCAAACCCTAACCAACCAATAGGATATGATGAAATATAGATGAACAACATATAAAGAAGCAGAAATGGGGAAAATGAGGCTCTAACTCACGAAACGACCGGCCGGGTCGTTACAGTAGGTAAAGCATCAACTTCACAACATCCCTTTTCCAGCTGGAAAGCCGCTTAAAATGAGGTTTTTTTACAAAATTTACAACTTTCTAAATTTGCATCACCCTTATAATACAACATGCAACCATCTTCACAATAATCGATTCTCATAGACGAGAGTCCTAACTTAGAAACCAATCTTTTAGCCTTATTAAAATCTTCAGGTTTGTTGAAAGTTGGGTAAACTAGTTCACTCATAAGGCCAATGAAACAATCCATTCCCGCTTGAGAAATATTAGTATCTAATTTGATACTTAATAATCTAACTGCAATAGACAACTGAGATTGCATACTCCCTTGTCTTAGTGGGCGACTAGCGGCCTCTAATTGTTCATAAAAATATTTTTCCTCTTCGTTAGGATGTTGTTAAACACTTTCAGGGTTTCAAAATCGAAGTGCATCCCTAAAGCACCTGCAACCATTTCATGGTATCTAGAATGTTGAACGCTATTCTCCACCGACCTACTACTTTAACCAACTACTGCTGTATGAAATACACCATCAGTATCATCAACCTCTCCATCACTTAAACAAAATAATTATTCATAAAACCCTTTCTATAAAGATGAGTCGTAATATCCTCCGGACAAAAAAAAATGCAAACACTTGTACTTCCTACAAGGACACCTAATCATCCCTCCAATCCAAAACAGTTCAGGTTTTATTTCATGCCTAATAAATTTCTTAACCCCTTCTATAAATTCCTCCCTAAAAAATCGATGATTAGGATAATTTCTATTATACATCCAACTACGATATTCCATCTACATAAAGAACAAATAAATTATATTAAGCATAGTTCAAATTAATTTATAGAATTAAGATACATAACAAATTTTAGTTACAATATAATTGATTTAAATAATTTGAGTGCTTATTAATTTGAAAGTTCATATATATCCCTAAATAAGTTTTTTTAATTCAATTAGACCATTAAAGGGAAATATAATTAAGTGACATAAAATTAGCTAACCCTAGCCTTAATCATAATTAAAATTAGCTAAATTAAAATAGTTAAGCCCTAGCATTAATCGTAAATTATAATTAAACTAATAGAACACATAATTGAAAGAATTAAACCCTAGCATAATCATAATTAATATAATTGAAAGAATTAAAATTATCTAACCCTAGAACAATAATTATCTTCTAACATACATAATGCTAGGAGTAAACATACTCAATAGGAGTAAACCCTAAATCTTTAATCATAATTAAACTAATATAACAAATAATTGAAAGAAGTAAACCCTAGCATAATCATAATCAATATAATTGAAAGAATTAAAACTATCTAGACCTAGAATAATAATAATCTTCTAACATCTAATGCTAGCATAAACATAATCAACAGGAGTAAACCCTAAATATTATTAAACTTTTACTAAACCCTAATTTATACAATTGAAAGAATTATAATTACTAAAATTACGAAACATAGATAATTAACCTTCAAAGAGAAGAGAGGGGGTTTGATTTTGGGTGATTATAGCAGTAGGTGGCAACGGCACACAACTCGGCAGCAGAACAGTGGTCGGCAGCGGGTTAGTGGTCGCCGTCCTTCTACAGCGGCAGGGGAGGAGAGGGAGACGATGAGGGGCTTTGATTTTTGGGTGAGAAGGGAGATGGGAGCTGATTTTGGATAGTGTTTTGGATGAGAATCGCGACCAGTAGAAGAAAAGAAGAGAGATGGAAGAGATAGAGAGAAAACATGATTTTGGGGAAGAAGCCTTGGCTGGTAGATCTATCAAGGGAATTTCCGACCAAAATCGGTCGGAAAAACCAAAATCGTAGAAACGTCGGTCGAAATTTATTAAATATAAATTGCGTTTCCGACCAAACTTGGTCGAAAATATTTAATTATTAGCTATATTAAATTTCTTCTTGGGCGGAAAATATTAGTTTCAAACTTTCCGACGGAAATTCGGTCAGAAAATAGGAAAAAGTTTAATAAAAAATTATTTTTGTACATTATATTCAAGTATTACCAGGTGTTGGTTAAATATTTACCAATTTTTGATCAAAATCAGTCGAAATTTTTATATTTCTGCTATGGGGCCACTATTTTTGTTGTTAGAAAAAAATTCTTTGACTTTTGCGACCAAATACTTAATTTCCGACCAATTTCGATCGCGTTTTTTTCCGACCGATTTCGGTCGATATGCCTTGGATGAAAAATGCCAGTTTTTTAGTTGCATACGGTAAAATCATGTGTCCCTAATTTTGTAGGATCGAGGGGTCGCATCAAGAAGCAAGTTCAATATGGACCGAGCTCGAGCCCGATGGCAGAAAACTATACTCAAAGATCAGAGTGCTCGATGAATGCCAAGGCCGAGTACGACCAAGCTCGAGATAATACCGTTATGATTTTATAACACAAAGAGCGAGATTCCCGTGGTGGCCCTAAGATCACGGCTTAAATTTTGGAACAGATTTTTACTAAGCAGTTAGACAACTGTATAATAAGATTCCCTACTACAATTAGAACTGTACCTTATTTAGCATTCTCCTACTATATAAAGGGACCCCAATCATTTTTAAGGTTCATTCAATCATTGAGAAGAGAATAGATATTTTACCTTTCTTGCTTAATGTTCATCTAAATCATCTTATTATTTTATTGTTCTTGCTCACTTACCTCGAGGTCTCCCTTGCTCGAGGTTGAGGTCTGCTTACACGACTGGTTTGACTTGCCTTACTCTTAAGTTCACAAATTAGATTCCTTGTTTATCAATTATTATTGAATTAAATCGCATGTCTTTAAACTCACAAAACAAGTTTAATTCTTACTCAAATTTTAGGGTAAACAGTTTGGCGCCCACTGTGGGGATAAAGATAATAGTGATTATTTCAATACTGATTATGGTAACACACGTTATTTTCACACTTGTACTTGTCAATAATTTTTGTTCTCGGGTTAAAACATGTCAAACTCACAAAATTCACCCGTACATGGCGATAATGATTTTGGATTTCACGGGAAAAATATCAATGTTGTTGCTCCGGGAGCCGGTGTACCACCGGTTAACCCTAGGGAAGTTCCGATTGTACAACCCAGTCGAAGTTAGTTCACACATTGCTTTAAATCTGGACTTAGGCGCAGACCCCAGATGTAGTGTACGCAGGGAAGTCCGATCTGGTGGCCAAGGAACATAGGGTGTAGGAGATGGGAGAGTGAGCCTCCAAGTAATATTCGAGATGCTACAAGCTCAACAGATTGCTATTGCTCAACTTGATAGTCAGCATAAAACTCCAAGTGTGGTCGAACCAGAAATTACTCGCCGAGCTGAGTCGGTGCCAGAAATATCAAATAGTAATGGCTCGGGGACTGATCCCGCAATTTTGAGGATGCTCAAGGAACTCACCAAAATAATCGAGTTGGGGGAGAAAAAGATTAAGGATAATGACAAAAAAGGGGAGACATATAACTCCCGTGTTGATCAAATACCGGGGCACCCCCGGTCCTAAAAGGTTTGGATGCTAAAAATTTCGTACAAAAGCCATTCCCTCTGAGAGCGGCTCCGAAGCCCATTCCCAAGAAGTTCAGTATGCAAGATATACCTAAGTACAATGGGACGAGCAAAAATAATGAACACATCACCTCGTACACCTGCAGGATTAGAGGAAACGACTTAAATGATGACAAGAGCGAGTCAGTTTTGTTGAAAAAATTTGGGGAAACTCTGTCAAAAGGAGCAATGATTTGGTATCACAACTTGCCACCAAATTCCACCGATTCATATGCAGATGCCTTCGTAAAGGCACATGCCGGGGCTATAAAGGTTGCAACAAATAAATCAAATGTTTTTAAAATAAGACAGAGGGGCGATGAAATGCTAAGAGTGTTTGTATCCCTATTTCAAATGGAGCAAATGGAATTACCACCAGTATCAGATTTTTGGACTGTGCAAGCTATTACATAGGGGTTTAACGAGCGCAGTTTGATCGCATCATGGCAGTTGAAGCAAAATCAGATAGAATATCCAGTCGTGACTTGGGCAGATGTACATAATCGTTACCAATCGAAGCTAAGGGTCTAGGAAGACCAGGTGAGAGCCCCCTTGGGTTTAGTTCATCCAAATAGATTGGCAGTTAAAGCCTCGAGGGATACCGATAGGGAACCAAGATCAAATAGGGAACGGTATCAGCCATGTGTTGCAGATCGAAGAAACAACGGTTCGGGGTGCAATCATCCTCAGAATGATCAAAGATATGATCGAGTGAAAAATAATCGGGGACTTATGAGTAAGATGGTTTTGATAAACATACTGATCCCACAGAAGCACCTCGGTTATCGGAGTATAATTTTAGTGTGATGCATCGGGGATCGTATCGGCTATTGGGAGGATCAAAGACACTAAGTGGCCTAGACTTACACAACTGATGTGTAAATATCATGGCAATCATAGCCATAGGGCCGAAGACTGCAGACAACGGAGGGAGGAGGTGGCTCGATTGTTAAACGAGGGTCATCTTCGAGAGTTTCTCAGTGATCGAGCTAAGAATCACTTCAGAGAAAGAGACGCCAACAGAAAGAGTGAGCAGGAAGAGCCTCAACATGTAATTCATATGATCGTTGGCGAGGTCTATGTTCCACAAGGGCCTGTATTCAAATGTACCAAGGTGTCGATTACCAGAGAAAAATAGACTCGGAGTTATGTGCCCGAGGGCATCCTATCGTTTAATGATGAGGAAGCGGAAGGCATTTCTCAGACGCACAATGACACCCTAGTAATTTCCATTTTATTAAATAAAATTCAAGTTAAACATGTTCTAGTGGATCTAGGTAGCTAAGCAAACATAATCAGATCAAGGGCCGCAGAGCAGCCGGCCTGCAGGACCAAATTTTACTTGCATCTCGAGTCCTAAACGGCTTCAACATCGCAAGTGAAATAACTAAGGGGGAGATAATCCTACCAGTGAACGTGGCGGTGACCATCCAAGATATAAAATTCCATGTCATTGAAGGTGACATGAGATATAATGCACTACTCGGGAGGCCATGGATCCACAACATGAGGGTAGTACATTCGACCCTTCATCAGATAATAAAATTCCCAATAGTGGATGGTGTGAAAATAGTTTACGGGGAACAACACGGTGCAAAGTAAATGTTTGTAGTTGATAAGGTGACACTAGTACCACTATCTTCGACTTCAGGAAAATCGAGCACCAAAAGTAAGCAGATGGACAAATAGCAATAATCGTCACCAGCTTCGACTGAACCAGAGAAACAGGTAATCGGAGAAGAAGAAGAGTATTTCCTTACTCCTCAAAATTTCGTTGAGTCCCTAAGAATCATATGCAACCAAATCAACGGTCGAAGAGCTGGAATAGGTGATATTGATTGAGCATCTACCCGAATGTAAGGTATACCTGGGAACGGGGTTAACCCCCAAACTCAGGAAAAAATATATTCAATTTATTATTGATAACATGGATTATTTTGCTTGGTCCCATTTAGATATCACAGGGATCCCACCGGAATTAATAACACACCGGCTAAGACTCGACCCTAGGTTCAAACCAGTAAAGAAAAAATGAAGGCCCTAGTCAGAGGTAAAGCATGTGTTCATAAAGGATGAGGTAACCAAACTTCTTAAAATAGGGTCCATTCGGGAAGTAAAATACCCCGAATGGTTATCCAACGTAGTTGTAGTTCCTAAAAAAGGTAACAAACTTAGTATGTGAATAGATTACAAGGATTTAAATAAGGCATGCCCCAAAGACTCCTTTTCACTGCCTAATATCGATGGAATGATTGATACCACGATCGTCCACGAGATCCTTACCTTTCTCGACGCCTACTCCGGGTACAATCAAATTCAGATGAACTCGGAGTACCAGAAGAGGACTTCGTTTATCACTAAGTTTGGAACATACTGTTACAATGTAATGCCCTTCAGGCTAAAAATGTTGGAGCTACAAACCAACGCCAAGTTATCAAAATATTCGAAGAATAGATAGGTAAATCAATGGAAGTTTACATTTAAGATATGTTCGTTAAGTCCCTGCGCGCATAGGACCATTTAACTTATTTGCATGAAACATTCAAAATCTTGAGGAAGTACAACATGAAGCTTAACCCAAAAAAATGTGCCTTCAGGGTCAGCTCGGGCAAGTTCCTCGACTTTATGGTATCAAATCGAGAATCAAAATCAACCCCGACAAGATCAAGGTCATCTAGGATATCACTATCGTAGATAGCTTGAAAAAGTCGCACAAAGACTGATAGGACGGATAACCACCTTGGGCCGATTCATTTCGAGATCATCAGATCGAAGCCGCAAGTTATTTTCCTTACTTAAAAGAAAAAATGATTTTGCATGGACCCCGGAATGCCATCAAGCATTGGAGGAGTTGTAGCGATACTTATTGAGCCCACCTCTGCTTCACACTCTGAAGGTGGATGAGAAGTTGTACTTATATTTGGTAGTGTCCGAGATAGCGATAAGTAGTGTATTAGTTCGAGAAGATCAAGGTACGCAGTTCCCTCTCTATTACATAGGTCGAACTTTAGGAAATTAGAACTTACATTAATAAGCGCATCTAGAAAGCTCAAGCCATATTTCCAGTGTCACCCCATATGTGTGTTAACCACTTATCTTCTCCGAAATATTTTGCATAAGTCCGAGTTATCGGGTTAATTGGCCAAATGTGCTGTCAAACTTGGCGGGTACAATATCGAATATCAACCTCGAACGACCATCAAGTCTCAAATCTTAGCTGACTTTGTTGTCGATTTTCACTGACCCTCGTACCTAAAGTGGAGAAAGAACTACTGCTAAAATCGGGCACATCATCAGAGGTATGGACCCTCTTCACGGATGGTGCCTAGAATGTGAAAAGGTACGGGTTTGGCATCATTTTGCAGCCACCTAAGGTAACACTATTAGACATTCTATCAAAACTTCTAGGTTGACTAATAATGAGGTCGTGTATGAGGCCATGATTGCAGGTCTCGAGCTAGCTAAAAGCTTGGGGGCAAAAGTCGTTGAAGCCAAGTGCGATTCTCAGTTGGAGATGAACCAGGTAAACAAATGCTTCGAAGTTCGAGAAGATAGGATGCAAAGATATTTGGACAAGCTACAAGTAACCTTGCACCGCTTCAAGGAGTGGGCTCTAGATCATGTTCCTCGAGAACAAAATAGTGAGGCCAATGCACTTGCTAACTTGAGGTCATCAGTTGAAGAAGATGATATTATCCCGGGTATGTCGTCCAATTATCGAGATATGTAGTCGAAGAGGTTCATGCCGAGAAAAATTCTACAAGTTTAACTTGGGATTGGAGGAATAAATATGTTGAATATTTGAAAAGTAGGAAGCTCCCATCGGACGCTAAAGAATCAAGGGCTCTACGAACTAAGGATGCTCGGTTCGCACGGGTCGAAGATGAAACATTATACAAAAGGACGTTCGATGGGCCATTAGTGGTATATTTAGGTCCAGGGGACACTGATTATTTTTTACAAGAGATCCACGAAGGCCCTTGTGGGAACCACTCTGGCACCGAGTCTTTGGTTCACAAAATTTTTAGAGCAGGATATTACTGGGATAGAATGGAAAAAGACACGAAGGAGTTTGTTAGAAAATGCGATAAATGTCAAAGGTTTGCACCAATGATTCATCAATCCAGGGAGGAACTTCATTCAACTATGTTCCCCTGCCCTTTCATGAAATGGGGAATGGACATCGTCGACCCTCTACCAACGGCCCCAGGTAAAGCTAAATTCATTTTGTTTAGGACTAAATACTTTTCTAAATGGGTGGAAGCATGGGCCTTCGAGAAGGTCAGAGAAAAAATAGTTATAGACTTCATCTGGGACCACTTCATGTGTCGATTCGGGATACCTGCCAAAATCATATGCGACAATGGGAAATGATTCGTCAGCAACAAGGTAACGGAGTTCCTCGAAGTACACAAAATAAAGAGGATCTTATCAACACCATACCACCTGAGCGGGAACGGACAGACTGTATAAAAAAACAAAACTATTATTCAAAACTTAAAGGAAAGATTGGACAACGCAAAAGGAAAATGGAGAGAAGTTCTACCTGGGGTTCTTTGGGCATATCGAACGACATCGAAGTCCAGCACGGGGGAAGCCTCGTTCTCTTTAGTATATGGCTCTGAGGCCTTAATTCCAGTCGAGGAACCCAGCGCATATTTCAACATGCACCGGAGGAATAAAATCACGAGACTATGAATACTAGCCTCAAGATGAAAAGCAGGAAGCTACACTTGTTCGTATGGATGCACAGAAGCAAAGAATCGAAAGATATTATAATAGAACAACCAACCTTCAGCACTTAGGAATCGGGGACTTAGTTCTACAAAAAGTTACCCTCAATACTAGAGAACCGATTAAAGTGAAACTAGGCCCGAAACGGGAAGGACCGTATCGAGTCATCAGAGTTATCGGAAAGGGATCTTACAAACTTGGCACTATGGAAGGCGAACAATTGCAAAAAAAATTGGAATGTATCACTACTCAAACGATATTATTTCTAAGTTGTTTGTTCGAAGATGTCGAGGGAACCCTTCTACACAAAGACCTTAGGTTTTAAAGCACGCGTTGTACTCTTTTTCCCTTAGATCGGGTTTTATCCCAAATGGGTTTTTCTAGAGAGGTTTTTAACGAGGCAACAACTATGTGTTACCTAAGGAGAATTCAACAGTATTCAAACTTCTTTTCAATCAACCTCGACTACTGGGGGGCATCACCCTCAAAAGTTATATTTTTGAGAAAAATACTTCATGTCAAAAAGGGCCTCGATAGGAAAACCTTGAAATGGGCCAAATGGTTAGATGAATCGTGTTCATATACAATAGTCGAGCCCCGATGGAAAAATATGTACGCGTGTATGAATTATTCAAAGAATCATTCTTTCTATATCAAACACTTTGTGTCCCAAAGAAATTTGCTACTATACGAGCTCCATGCTTGTGATTCTACGAGAAATGGCTCAAGGGCCAAAACACAAATACACCTTGAATACTCGGGGACTGTCATTAATAGTCAACGCATTCGAGTTGTCTAAACTCGAATTTATAAGAACTCAAAGAGGCATCCCTCGATGCAAAGGCCAAGGAAATCATACTCGGGGACTAACATTTCGAACAAGTTCGATTATTGGGAAACAAGTCCAAGAGACACACCCGAAGGCTACGGCCAAAATAACGGGACTCGGAGACATCCAAATTCCACTATAAAAATAGGCCTTCAAATTCTCAAAAAACTGGTTAAATAAAGGCTACCCTCGGCAAAATAATCAAAGGGCTTCGATAAAACCAGCCCTCGAAAAACCTTAAGAGGCACCGAATTATTCAAATACAAACTTGTGCTAAGGCACCAAAGCCAAAGCATTCTGATTGAGACCAAACCCTCAAAAAACCCAATGGATAAAAATACATGCCACGGCATAAATAAATTTTTACTAAGTCTTCTAAGCCAAAAATGGGAAATAATTGTCATCTCTTAGAGGCCATAATGGCCCGATCTAAAAGAGTCTAAGGGTCGATACACTTAGGGTTGGAGATCTTATTCTCACCCGATCCGAATCTAAGGGTTCGATTATCCCAAGCCCAAGTAAATAATAACTTGATTATGGCACCAGGATTCCCCATTATCCGGCACGAGCCCATAACGGTCTATGCCCCAAAAGTTCGAACCTTATTCAAACTCGAACATGGAAATTTCAAAGCAATCATCTGAGATAAATCTCTAACACACTGTTCAAAGAATGAAATTAGTACAAGAATTTTGCAAGGAAGGAAACATCGAAAAAACATTGAAAGAAATTCTTCTTTTATTACTTGGAAAAGGATACGTACAAGAGACCAACAAAATGGCTTTCAAAAAGAAAATACAAAAAGAGAAAGAAAAATCCTATCCATGCCTAGGGCTGACCTCTCACTTGGGAGCACATTCCCTTTCGGGCCCAACTTCATTATCGGGCCTGCCTTGGTTGTCTTCATCGTCATCATCATCGGAGGAGGAGACAAGAAACCTGGCATCCGCTTTGAGCAGTTTTGCTTGAGCTATCTTTTCGGTGAGGTCGAAACCTCGAGCATTGATCTCTTCGAGGGTCTCCCTCCAGGATTGGCACTTGGCCAAATCATTGCTCCATTTCTCCTGGTCGGAGGCTTCCCTTAGCTCCATTTGAGCAGCCTCAACATCCCTTAAGTACACAACGACGATTTTATCAGTTGTGGCATTTGTCTTCTCGACCTTGGCCCTAGCTTCAGCAACCTTAGCTCCGATTGCGGAAAATTTGGCCTCGAGCTCACCAATTGTTTTTACCTGGGCTGAATTTTTCTCTTTAGCACCCTGGAGCTGGTTCTCAGTTGAGGCCAGTTTGGCTAAAGCATCCTCTTTCTCAGTAGCAAGCCAGTCTATACTTTCCTTCCAATGGTTGCAGTCAGCCTTAACTTGATCGACCTCCCCTCGTAGCTGCCCGATCTTCTCTAATTTTTGCTGTAACTGAGACACTGAAGTGTTAACCTCCACCATTGGGTGAAGTAGACCATACTCTTTCAAAATGATGGTTACCCACTCGTCTAGCTCGGCCTTATTTTACGGGCTTTGGCCAAGTCTTCGGGTTTCGACACCTTTTTTCTCTTATTATCTTTTCTCGATATTAGAATCGGGGACTCAGTCTCTTCTCAAGGTAGGGTTGGCGTCATTTCAGAGTCATATCCAACACCTACACGAATGAAGATCAGGCATGAGCAAGGTGATATCTCTAGTAAAGAGGGAAACATCAAAAACTTGGGAGAAGGACCTATTGTGGTATTTCGCCTCCCATTTGCCCCTCGAGAAGTCATTCCATTTGCGCTCATTATACGAGGTCATAGCTAATTTATGGACCTAGTCTTCGTGCTTGGCACCGTATAAGGCATCCAAGCGACTGCTGCAAAAAAGGTGAGGGCATCACACAATGCGAAAATGGATATAAAAAGGATGCTGGGAAAAGAACTTCACTTACGATCGGGGTTCCATTTCTCTGGGAAAGGAATTTGTTCCTTGGTGATGACGTCTGAGGTCCTCACTCACATGAACTAGCTCATCCAACCCCGCTCCTTATGATCGTCATTACTTGCGAAGAAGGCCTTACTCGATCTCCGTTGGAGCTTGATCAACCCTCAGAAAATTTGAGGGCGGCACAATCGAATGAGTTGATTGAGTGTAAACTCTAGCCCCTCGCCCTTGTTATAGAAATAGCGAAGCATAATCACTATGCACCAAGAAGAAGGATGGATCTGGCCGAGGGTGACCTGATACCTCTTGTAGATGTCGAGTACAATTGGATCGAGGGGACCCAACGTGGAGAGGTAAGTGTAAACACTTAAGAGTCCCTACAGTTGAGTAGTGATACTCTCCTCGAGGGCAGGGATTTGTACCACGACCATGTTTCCCCAACCACAGTCTTTCTTCATGGCCTTGAGGTACTTTTCTGTTATCGAGCAAATATACCTCGATACATGCTCGCATCAACCGGGAATTGCGGGGGGATTTTCAACTCTGAAGTCATTCTTTATAATGTAGGGGGCGGGAAGGATCTCGTGAAGGGTTGGCGCATTATCACTAGCTGGTCGGGAAGAGGAGGAAGAAGCTTTTTCCTTTTGAGGAACTGTTTTGGAAGTTTTTGCCAATGATTCGAGTTACAAGAAGTGGAGATAGGCGGAGTTTGATATCTTCTAGCACTAAAAGAATGAGAGTAATAGTTAATGAGAGAGAAGATATGAAGAGGGGGAGATATAAAAGGAGTTTGGAGATGGTCTGAACATTGAAGTAAAGTTTTTTCCAAAATTGAAACTTGTATTTTTAGGCAAGCGGCGACGATACAACGGCGCTAGTGGCCGAACACCACTAGTAAAGCATTTAATATTGTGGGGAAGCGAATCGAAGGGAGGTTTCGATCACTTCGAGCGCCCACATCACGGGAATGATGTCATCATCAAGGACTACGAAATATCGAGGCTCAAGTCGTTTCGTATCATTTTATTCTAAGAAACGCGGAGACTATCTGTATACGGTAAAATAATGTGTCCCCGATTTTGTAGGCTCGAGGGGTCGCATAGAGAAGTAAGTTCAATATGTACCAGGCTCGAGCCCGATGGTAGAATACTATACTCAAATATCGGAGTGCTTGATGAACGCCGAGGCCGAGTTCGACCAACCTTGAGATAATACTGTTATGATTTTATAACAGAAAGAGCGAAATTCACATTGTGGCCCTAATGATCATGGCGTAAATTCCAAAACGGATTTGTACTATGTGGTTAGACAGGTCTATAATAAGATTCCCTACTACAATTAAATTTTTAGCTTATTTAGGATTCCCCTACTATATAAAGGGGACCCCAATCATTTATAAGATTCATTCAATCATTGAGAAGAAAATATACACTTTCGCTTTCTTTCTTATTGTTCATCTAAATCATCTTATTATTTTACTGTTCTTGTTCACTTACCTCGAGGTCGCCCTTGTTCGAGGTCGAGGTCGAGGTCGAGGTCGAGGTCTGCTTACACGACTAGTTTGACTTGCCTTACTCTTATGTTTACACATTAGATTCCTTGTTTATCAATTAGTATTGGATTAAATCACATATGTTTAAAACCATAAAACAAGTTTAATTGTTAATCAGATTTTAGGGTAAACACTAGTAGTGGAAACATATTTAGGCCAACTTATCAACAGCAAAAGGGGTTGCTTCTTGGTAAGTCCAAAAAATAGCAATATGATAGTAACTGAATAAATGCTATTACTGGATATAGATATGATATCTTCCCTGTTACATATTTAGGATACCGGTTGTATGTGGGTAGGAAGAAGATTGAATATCTCAGTGACGTGGTAATTAAGATAGTTAAGAGAACTCTAGTTGGCAAGACAATTTTTTATCAGTTGGAGGTAATATTACCTTGATTAAGCATGTTATCCAATCCCTACCTATTTATATGTTCTCTGCTATTGAGCCACCCAAAACTATCTTCAAGCATATTGAGAGGTAGTTGGCCAAATAGTTTTGGGAACTAAATAGGGTAATCAAAGTTACCATTGGAGATCCAAGAACAAACTATGCTTTCCTGTTGATGAAGGGGGTTTGTGTCTCAAACTTATGCAAGATTTCAGTAAGAGTTTGTCAATAAAGAGGTGGCTGAGGTTCAGAACCTGTAAGTCACAATGGTCTAAATTTCTCAACACATATTTTGCAGAAATCTCAATCATGTAGCTATACCGAGCAAACCTTCACTTTCACACTCATGGAGGAATATGATCAAAGTTAGAGAGATCTAGTGGAGGATAGACTATGAAGGTTTGACTGGAGCAGGAGGAATTCGCAAATATGGGTGTGGTACACAGATCATGGCTTTTTTATGCTCCTTGGGAAGAACTAGTAGTAACAATTGCTGAAGCAAAGGCTGCTCATTTTGGTTTGAAATAGTGTATATAAAATAGTTTTTGGCCACATCATCCTTGAATGTGACTCTCTAATAATTATTAATATGTTATATGGGCTGAATTACATACCATATAAGATGCATCATACTATAATGGGGGATCAAAATCTTATTAGACAAGGTAATTGCAGAATTTTACACAGCTGTAGGGAAGGCAACCAAGTTGCACATGTATTGGCCAAATGGAGTGTTGGTAGACAAGATCTGATAGTAACAACTCCTAATGATATTCATATTCCAGCTAATATAGAGATACAAGCAAATTAAGTACTGCAGGGGATCAGAATCGATCCCCAATTCTCTTCTTCAACTGGGAAACATGGAAAGTGGAATGTATCTTAGCCAATGAGGGAAGCTCCAACTGATATGCAAATGTACCTACTCTTTTCACCACCTTAAATGGACCAAAGTATTTAGGAATGAGTTTGTGGTAAGATTCCCCCTCATGTAAGGTCGAAGTCTCACATAAATAAGTTCACCAACTTGAAACTCTTTATGGGATCTCTTCTTAGATTTCATGAATTTCACTATGAAAAGTTGGGACCAAATAGTGCATACGTGTTGAGTCTAACCATAACTACCAAAATAATAGATTTGGATTATGATTTGGGCAGCCTTTCAATAAAATCAAGAATGATGCCTTGCCACACCTTGTCAGGTATCGGAAATGGTTAATGGAGTCCAGGTGACTTGGTGTTCTCCATTCACATTTCCTGATGTGCTACAAAATATCAGGCTTCATTTTTCTCCAACAATATATTTATGTTACCCATTGAAATGTAGCTGTCATTCCTGAGTAGTTTATATAGCTGTCATTGCAATGGTACAAGAGAGTTCATTCAATGAACATATGCATGGCAATAGGTTGCAGACAACAGAATCAGAGAAGGAGGAGAATTTTGTTAATAATGAGCCACCAGATATAAATGCAGAGAAATAAGAGACAGCCACAAAACAGATATTGGAAGAAAAGAGAGATCAAAACAAAAATCTCGACATATCATCCAAAGAAAAAATAACAAGTAAAGGAAATGATGTTGCTATCGAATCTAGTTCTTGTTCCGCATGTCTGCCAATAAATATCATTAGGCATCCTAGTATAGAATTAACGGTAGAGTTGTATGCAGATCAGAGACAAACATCCTATAACAACACTGAAAGAACTATTGACCATCCGATACAAGGCCTCTCACTATATCAAAGTCTTGAAGGTCTCAATCAGAGAGAAGATAGCAGACAAGACAAAAGTATTACAGAAGAAGAAGAATATATACTAGAAGGGAGGGGAAAAAGCAGATCCAGAAACTCCAATAGAAGAAACAAAAGCAGAACCACATCTTCTGTAAAGAAGGTACAAAAGAATGATACTTCCCTCCAAAGACTACATGATTAATACAATCTTTTGGAATATTGGGGGGGGGGGGGGGGGAAGGGCAAAAA
>MU751141.1:64777-115961 GCA_026770625.1 Nicotiana glauca | reverse complement strand
CCCCCCCCCCCCCAAACTCTATCACACATGCACAGAGAATATCCTCTAATATTTGAATAATGCACATAGACTTTCTAATTTCTAAGGGTGGAATTTTGTACTCAACTTAACCCATGTGCCTAATTCATGTTGTACGACCTTCCGAAACCGCAATGTAAGTTGTGTATCCCGATCAGAGATGATGGATGCCGGCATGCCATGAAGTCTGACGATTTCCTGAATAAGACCTGGCCAACTGCTCTGAAGAATAAGTAGTCACCACCAGAATGAAATGAGTCGACTTGGTCAACTAATCCACAATCAACCATACTGCATCAAACTTCCTCTAAGTCCTTGGGAGCCCAACAACAAAATCCATAGTAACTCACTCCTATTTCCACTCTAGAATCTCTAGCCTCTGAAGCAGTCCACCTGGTCGTTAATGGTCATACTTCACCTGTTGACAATTTAGGCATCGAGCTATATATTACACTATGTCCTTCTTCATTCTCCTCCACGAATAGTGCTACCTTAAGTCCTGATACATCTTAGCGGCACCATGATGAATAGAGTACCGCGAACTGTGGGCCTCTTGAAGAATCAACTCATACAAATCATCTATATTGGGAACACATAGCATGCCCTGCATTTGTAACAAACTGTCATCCCAATAGTGACCTCTTTGGCATCACCATGCTGAATTGTATCCTTGAGGACAAGCAAATGGGGGTCGTCATACTGACGCTCTATGATACGATCATATAGAGAAAGAAACCACACAAGCCAAAACTAGACTCAGCTCTGAAACATCCAATGTAAAAAATTGGTTGACCAAGGCCTACACATCAAATGCTAATAGCCTCTCCACTATCAGTAAATATGCTAAATTTCCCAAGATATCCACCTTTTGACTCAAGGCATCGGCCTCCACATTGGCCTTTCTAGATGATATAGGATGGTGATATCATAGTCCTTAAGAAACTCTAACCATCTCCGCTACTGCAAGTTAAGATTCTTCTGTTTGAACAAATATTGTAGACTCCGGTGGTCGGTATAGACCTCACAAGGGACACTATACAAATAGTGCCGCCAAATCTTCAACGCATAAAAAATAGCTGCTAATTCAAGGTTGTGGACATGATAATTATTCTCATGCACCCTCAGCTGTCTAGACGCGTAGGAAATCACCCTACCATCCTGTATCAACACCGCGCTGAGACCAACCCGTGACGTATTATAGTACATAGTATAAGACTCTGAACCCGTAGGCAACACCAACGCTAATGTAGTAGTCAAAGTAGTCTTGAGCTTTCGAAAACTCTCCTCACACTCCTTGATCCACCTGAACGGAGAACCCTTCTAGGTCAATCTAGTCATAGGTGTAGCAATAGATAAGAAACCCTTTACGAATCGGTGGTAATACCATGCCAAACCAAGACAACTCCGGATCTCAATAGCTGAAGATGGTCTGGGATAACTCTATACTACTTCCATATTCTTCGGTTCTAATTTGATCCCCTTACTCGACACTACATGACCCGAAAATGCCACTAAATCAAGCCTGAATTCACACTTCAAAAATCTTGCATACAACTTCTTTTCTCTCAAGGTCTGGAGCAAGGTCCTCAGATGTTGTTCATGATTCTCCCAGATCCTAGAGTACACCAAGATGTTGTCAATAAATATAATGACTAATGAGTTAAGATAGAGCTGGAATACATTGTTCATAACATGCATGAATGATGTTCTTTAGCTCCGCTATCAAGAAACTCATTGGGTTGAATCAAGCCCTTATCAAGAAACTCTTGCAACTGCTCCTTTAAGTTCTTCAGCTTCGCTGAGTCCATACGATATGGTGGAATAGAAATGGGATGAGTGCATGGCAATAAATCAATACCAAAATTGATATCCCTATCGAGCAGCATGCCTGAAAGATCTGTTGGAAATACATCTAGATAGTACCTTAAGGAAAGACACCAACCTGCTAAGAACATTATCCAAAGTAAGATTCCACTCTAGTCATGGCAAACCTGGCAAAGCCAACGTCACCGTCTTGGAGTGGAAATTAAAAATAGCATGAAAGGGCGACAACCAGTCCATGCCTAAAATAACATCAAAATCTAACATACTAAGCAATAATAGGCCAGCATTGGTCTCAAAACCACCAAGCACAACTAAAAACGACCGATACATATGGTCAACAACAATGGAATCTCCCACAGAAGTGGACACATAAACATGAGAACCCAAAGAATCATGGGATATACCCAAATATGGAGCAAAGTGAGATGATAAATAAGAATAAGTAGAGCCTGGATCAAATAAGATTGATGCATCTCTATGACAGACCAGAACAATACCTGTGATAACTAAGTCGGATGCAACCCCCTCCGTCCTAGTAGGAAGAGCATAACTTTGTCCTAGCCTCCTCTTCTAGGGTGACCTCTACTCGCCCGACCTCCACCTCCAACTGGATGTGCATATGGAATGGAAATTGGTGCGGTAACCATGGCCTGAGAAGTCTGGGGCTCTCGTGAATACGTGGAGCTTGAGTAGTCTATGGAGGTGCACCTCTCCTGAGTCTAGGGAAGTCCTTCACCATATGACAAGTGTCACTACACTCAAAACAAGCTCTCAAAGGACATGGCTACTGCAACTGGTTTGGACCTGGTCGGCTGGACTGACCGCTAAAAGCACCCCGTGTAGGAGTAACACTGGATAGTAGTGGTGCATAATGGGCGACTTGAGACCTGAGAGTGGTCAGAACACCGATGGAAGCTAGGACTGCTAAAAGACAAGAACGACTCACATAGACTCTACCATGATGGGCTATAATTAGAGAACAGGCACCACTATATGTTCAAGAATCTTGAGGCCTCTAGGCCTTCCTATTCTCTCTCTCCCGGCTCCACATACCCTCCAATATTCTAGTGATCTCCACTACCTGCTGGTATGGGGTATCAATCTCCAACTCTCGAGCTATACCGAATCTAATACCATGGTTGAGCCCCACGATAAATCACCAAACTCTCTGATAGTGGAAACTAATGCAGGTGCATGTCTAGACAACTCGCTGAATCAGACTGCATACTTCTATATGGTCATAGCACCCTGGCGCAACTGCTCAAACTCTACGTGCCATGCATCCCTAAAACTCTGGGGAATAAAATACCTCATGTACATCTGTGAGAACTGAGCCCAGGTGAGTAAAGTTGCCTCGTCCGGGCTACCCAACTCATATGCTCCCCACCACTAATAAGTCGCTCCTTAAGCGTGAACATAGTGAAAACGACCCCACTCGACTCAATGATACCCATAGTATGGAGGATGTGGTGGCAATCCTCAATAAAACCTTGTGCATCCTCTGAAGCAAATTGCAGAAAGTAAGAGGATGGAACTTCTTGTACCTTTCAAGCTAGAGCTTCACCCCCTAAGAAGTTGCTGCCCTAACCTCGGGTTGAACTAGCATAACTGCCAGCATTGGTATGACCTCTAAGACCTGGTCAAGCTGGACCCATTGCTCTTAGAACTGGTTAGCGGGAGTCTGTGCTCCTCCCCCATCCTGAGATATGGCAGGAGCAAGTGGGATCAACCTCGCCTGAGCTAAAGTGCCAAACATGCTCAAAAACTGGGCGAGAGTCTCGTGAAGTGTCGGGGTAGTAACGACCGTCTCATACGTCTGCCCTCCAACTGGAACTACTGGTAGCTCATCAGTAGCAGCTCGGGTAAGTGCTTTAGCTGCACCACGTACCTGTCCTCGGTCTCTACCCTGGCCTCGGCCTCTCGCGGCTCTAGCAAGGGGCGCGAGTGTCTAATCATCGGATCCAGTTGTATATGTCCTCATCATCTGTGAGAGAATAGAAAGATAGAGATTTAGAATTCCGAAGTCAACAAATTCACACGATAAGGCCTCAAAGAAGTGAAACTTTTCCTACAGTTCAATAGCCTCCCAAAGATAAGTACAGATATTTACATACCGATCCGCGAGACTCTACTAGACCTGCTTGTGACTCGTTACACCTATGAAATTAAAGTTCTGATACCAACTTGTCACGGCCTCAATATTCCTCTGTAGGATGTCGTGATGGCATCTAGTCTCTAAGACTAGGTAAGCCTAACATTCATGCAGAAATAACTCAAATAATGATTAAAGTCTCAATAACTCAACATAATATGAAGGAAACTCCGCAATTCAACATAACAACTCTCCAACACCCGTCGAATAAAATTCACAATCTCTATATAGTAGTACTGAATATCACTATAAATCAATGTCCATAAAAGGATAAGGAAATATAATAGTCTAGGTAGAGGGGGACTCCAATGCCTGCGGACACCGGCAGGTATACCTTGAAGTCTCCGAAGCTGAGCTCTCTCTAGTGCCTAGACTGGTAGGAGGTACCTGGATCTGCACAAAAAAATATGCAAAAGCATGGCATGAGTACACCTCAACGGTACTCAGTAAGCGCTAAGCCTATCTTCGGTAAAGTAGTGACGAGATCTGGTCAAGGCCCTATTGGAATAAATAAGAAACTGAACGACTAATTAACCGTGTAACAGTAATAATAATAATTATTATAACAATAATAATAATAATGGAAATAAAACCCGAAAGAAATGTAACAAGACTATCTACATTGAACTAAAGCAAATAATGCATCATGGAAGAAAACTGTTATGCCTAGGAAAACAAAGCAACCAAACACAAGTGAAGTAATAGAGAAGTGACAACAGGAATCACTACCGAGGTACCACCTCATAGTCTCAAATCACGAAACAATTCACAATCTTTCCTTATATTACCGCGGAAGCCTTGCATTTAGTTTTGAAAATTATTTTTTCCGAAATAGCATCCCGCGTTTTGGCCCACTTTATCACACCGTATGGCTTCAAGTAGTCCCACTCCTAGAAATCAAGCCCACGTTATCTCACTGCATGCATTCAACCCCAAAATCTTATACCACCGCATGCGTATCAATTCACAACGTATCACAAATCGCACCTCAACTGCCCAATATCACAACTCGCTAAAGGAATCAATAATAACGGTGTTTTCACAATAAATAGCCCATGGCTCAATCACAAGTATACAAGAGTCTCAACTATAACCACCAAAAGTGAATAACTCAAAAAGAGTAGCATTTCACAATTTGACACTTTGCCTCAATGTAAGTCACGGCATTTATAACTTAATACCAATTTTAACAACAAGATATTCCAAGAATGACAAATTAAAGTAAATAATTCAATGGTTAAATAATGAATATGGAATAAGGTACACAAGAACTTCAACTAAACATGTAGGGCAATAAATAAATAAGAGATAAGATAGGTAGAGCATGTGAAAATAGATGAATGATGGTGAATATAACACGTTAAGATAACTTTTTTAAGGCATGAAAGGAATGTACATAGCTAAAACCAGTAAATTTTTTACATTTAGCTCGTGTACACACTCGTCATCTAGCGTACACGGCTTCCACATATTACAATTAGCACAAAACAACACCAATCATAAGGAGTAATTTCCCCACACAAAATTAGGCAAGGCACTTACCTCAAAACGCGTTAACTCAATCCACTTGTAGTTTTCCTCGATTATCCAACTCCGAACAGCTCGAATCTAGCCAAAACAACTTCATACCATCAATATAAACTACAGGAAACTATTTCGAACAATAAAGTTACGATCTTTAAAACAAATAAAAAGTCAACTCAAAAAGACAATCCGGGTCTGAACCCCCATTTGATAATGAGTCAAACCATACAAGAATTACTCAAATACAATCTCAAACGCCTTTCAAAACCCCAAAATTTAGTCTAGGAAGTTTTCACAATTTTTTTCCCAAATTTCCAACTCAAATCACCAATTAGATGATGAAAATAACAATAGATTCATGTAATATAGTCCAATCCAAGTTAAATAACTTACCCCAATGATTTCCTTGCAAAACTCTCGAAAAATCGCCTCAGGCGAGCTCTCTAGGTCCAAATTATGCAAAAACGAGATAAAACCCACATTTTGAAACTTTAAATTCTGCCCAGGTGTTCTTCTTCACGATTGCGAGAAATGCTTCATGATCGCGAAGCACAAATTTCACAGGCTTCCAAAATACTCTCCGCGAATGTGGAACTAGAAATACGATCACAAAGAACAAATCGCGTGGATCTCTAGCCTCCTCCTTCTTTCTTCGCAAACGCTACCAATAACATTCGTTCGAGATTCCCTGACTCTCCAAACTTCGCAATCGCATAACCCATATCGCGATAACATAGAAAAACTTTCACAAGTCGTCAAACAGTTCTTCGCACTCGTGAACCTCCACTCGTGATCGCGTACAACGAAACCAGCAACAGAAGATTCAGCATCCTTCAAAGTTTCGAAATGCGCCGAACATGATCCGAATTATACCCGAGGCTCCAGGTACCTCAACTAAATGTACAAAACAAGTTCTAAAACATCATACAAACACACTCGAAGCGTCAAATCACACCAAACAGCATTAGAACCACGAATCGCGCATCGATTCAAGCTTAATAAACTTATGAAATTTTGAATTCAAAACTAATGCTGATTGATACCAAAACAACTTCGATTTACTTTAAAATTTGTGCACAAGTCATAAATGACATGATGGACCTATTACAATTTCTAGAATCGAAAATCAACCCCGATATTAATAAAATCAACTGAAGGTCAAACTTTTCAACCTTCTAAACCTTCAGTTTTCTAACTTTCGTCAATGTTAAAATGACCTATTGACCTCCAAATCAAGATCTGGACATGCTCCTTAGTTTAAATTACCATACAGAGCTATTGGAACAGTTAAAAATCTATTCCAAAGTCTTAGTCACAAAAGTCAAACTACGGTCAACTATTTCAACGTATAGCTCTAACTTAGGGACTAATTATCCCATTTCGCTCTGAAACTCCCTCGAAAACAAAAAAAATACCCGACAAGTCATATATCCAAAATATAACATAGAGGAGGAACTTAATAGGGAATCATAACTAAAATACTCAAAACGACCACCTGGGTTGTTACAATGACGTTCAATGTCCTTTGAAGTGATGGCTTTTGTGGTTCCTCTCTATTTTTCATGTATATTTGTTTACCCTTTTCACTAAATAAATTAGTAAGGTAATCTTTATTCAATAAGTAGTCTACCTCTCTCCTTGTAAGAGCCTATAATCCGTTGTTCTATGTCCATGATCATTGTGAAATTCACACCAAAACTCATGGCTTCTTTTGCTTTGTCCTGGCCTTATTTCTCTTGGCCGTCGTACCTTATATCCCATGCTTCTTAACACCGCTACCAATTCTAAAGTACTTACATTTAAATTGTAATCTGCTTTGGGACTTTGGTTGTTGTACCTCACCATTTCTCGTTCCTTTCCAGATCGAGAAGAAGAACGGACTTCCCTCTGCCTTGACCTTTGATCAGATCGTACCTATGTTGATTTTTGCATGTGATCTCGCTTTACTGGTCCCATATAAGGTTCGTACCTATTTTTTGCATTTCTTTGTTTTGACTCTGATATTCTAGGACCGAACTTTCTTTCACCTTTGGCCAGGATACAATGTCTTCCTCTATTCGAAGATTCATGTTGTACCTATTATAAGCATCATTCCAAGTAACTGGTAGGAATTCTTGTAAATTTTTCTTTAACCTTGTTGTAGCTTTTGAACTTCTCTCATTCAAGTTTCTTGCAAAAACTATTACTGCACAATTATCAGGTACGATAGGTAAAAATATCGTTTCTCATTGGAAGCGATCTACAAAATCTCCAAGTAATATGTACTTTCTTGTTGTATTTTAATGATGTCCTCCATTCGTTTCTCCACTTTATGGATTTTTGAATGTGCTTTAATAAATGAATCTTCAAGCTCAGCACATGAGTCAATGTAATATTCAGGTAAAAGTGAATACCATGTTAGCGGTCCTTTTGTAAGGGTTTCACCAAACTTTTTCACCAGCACTCACTCGATCTCTTGCTTAGTCAAACCATTGCCTTTGACTCCTCTTAAAATTGCGATCGCGTGGTCTCGAGGATCAGAATTTCCATGGTACTTAGGAATATCTGGCATCTTGAATTTCTTAGGTATGAAAAATAGTGTTGCACTGGTTTACACGGCTGTTAGGAATATTTGTCCATATCCACACCTTTAATTACTTGTGGTGCATGCTCTATCCGTTTATTTTGTTCTTTGAGTTGCTTCTGCAAGGTTAGAACTAAATTTTATAATTCAAAATTATTTGGCATACCTGAACCTCCTATTCCAGAGCTATTTGGAATCTCTCTACTACTTGAATATTCCAGCCCTAAATTAGGATTATCTTTCTAGTAGTTAATTAGTGGGTTTATTAGAACTATGTTGGGTGCATTGCCTGTCATGGCTTGAAATGCGTTTCCAATATGTTGAGCAATGAATTTTTTCAACTTATCCTGCAAACCTAGGTGTTCTTTGTTTCACTGCTCCATGCTGCGATTAACGGATGTAACTGATGAGTTATCACGTAAACATTGTGAAAAATGCATAGGTGAATTTCTTGGAGGCGACACCCTTTGTCCATCCCCCTACTGAGTACTTCTGAATATTTCCAGATATAATTTGTTGATAAAATAAAATATAAATGGAAAGTTGAACAGTTTTTAGAGTCCGGGCAAAGAAACCAAACCGTTTAACCTAAAAAGTAGTTTTTGAAGTCAAAGAAATTAAATAAATAATTTGAATTTCTAACAACCGATTTACTTCACTTTTCCAAATATAATTGATGCAAAAAAGGAATAATAATGATAATGATAATAATAAAAACTTGTAGAATAAAGAAAATAAAATTCTTATTGATAATTACAACTTTTTCCAGAAGGAATGAGATAATCTTCTGATAGCAGAGAATAATAAGAGAATTCTATGATTGACAATAACGATTATTAGATTCTCGGTAACATAATTAAATTATTTTAACCCAAAAGATAATTTTAAAGTCAAATTAATTAAATAAATAATTTGGGTTTCTAACAACCGATGTACTTTATTTCTCCATATATAATTATGCCAAAAAGGAATAATAATAATAATAATAATAATAATAATAATAATAATAATAATAATAATAATAATAATAAAGAAATTAACTGAAAGAATAAAGAAAATAGAAATTTATATTGATGATTAGAACCATTCCCAGAAGGAAAGAGATATTCTTCTGATGAAAGAGAATAATAAGAGAATTCTATGATTAACAATATGACTTAGTAAAAATTTTGATGATGGGATACATGTTATGGAAATGGGGTTTAAATAGTACTACTACTCGCAGTCGTTTGCCTTGTTTAGCGTTTGTTTGTTAATGTCATTTATCGCATTTATTGCCTATTACGTGAGTGATTTGTAATAGTTGAGATAATGATAGAGAATCACATTTAATCAGGAATTGACTGAACCTTTCCATATTAGTAGATATTAATGACTTTAATCATCAGTCTAGTGAATATTCTCTTATTTTCAACCCCGAAGCTAATAGGCACGGTATATACGTCAACAACCCAGTGGGTGTTGTTTATACCAGTTGACATGTCATTCTTTTTTGTCGTAACAACTCCCACGACACATGTCATCATAATATAAATCTATGGGGTAAGTCTATTTTTCAGTAATACACTAGGAAAGAAAATAAGTCCTTCTTTGGGATCTTTACATAAATAGTCGGCTGACTGCACTATTTACTTTTCCATGTTAATATATATTAAACATTCTCCTGCTATTTTTAGTTTAAGTATGTGTGATGCATACAAACAAGATTGATAAACATGCAAAGATTTATACATGTGTATAAAGTATGATTATGATATTACATGTCATCCATCATACAAAATAAACATTGTGAACAAATAAGGAATCAAAAGTATAGACATGATTTTTAATATGAATAAGTATGTCCAAGTAGTCATACAAATAAATAAAATATGTTTTAAGTAGAACATGTATCAAAACAAGGAATAGAAAGCCAAAAATCTACCTCAAACAAGGTATAACATCGGTAACAGTATATATGCCCGTCCCTAATATATATGTTACCCACTGTCACGATACGAAATCTCTTCTCGAGACTGTGATGGCACCTAACGTCCACTTGCTAGGCAAACTAACATTATCTTTACAATATCCTTTTTTTCTAATTTTAAAAGCAGATTAAAAGATGGTAAAGTTGTAAACTTCAAAACAACTATATAAATAATCTCCAAATACCGTTGTCTAGTCTAATCCCCAAATCAGCTTTCACAAGTTCATGAGCTACTAAAAATTCTACAATCAAGGTTTGAAACAAAAAAACAACTGTCTAAATAAAAATAAACCATACAAAAGACAATAAGCGGACTTCAGGGTCTGCGAACGCCTTGAAACTCTACCTCAAGTCTTCGAGTAAGGAAAGTTTGAGCAAAACCTTCGCTTTGCATCGTTGGGACCGATACCAGAATCTGCACAAGAAGTATAGAAGTATAATATGAGTACAACCCACCCCGTGTGATTCGTAAGTGCCGAGTCTAACCTCGATGAAGTAGTGACAAGGCTATAACAAGGCACTCACTATAAACCTGTATGAATATAAATGACAATAATAACATAATAGAGAAACTAGAATTAACATGAAAATCAGAACATAAATTACAAAATAGATGGCCCCAGAATATCTTCTATGCTCAAATACACAATACAACACGGATACGAAACAACAAGAACAATCATATCATATCTCCTTTGTTGCGGCGCGCAACCCAATCCACGCATATCATATCAATACCAATACTGTTGTGTCGTGCAACCCAATTACAAATAACATATCAACATATCTTCTCTATTGTAGCGCACAACCCGAACCCAATCATTAATATCAATATCCGTTACATCTTGCAACCGATCCCAAACATTAATAACAGTATTAAAAATAACTACGACGTAGCTATCATCATAAGAGAAAGGAACTAAAACAGGTTAATACTATAAGGCAAACCAATATAGCAAACCAGAGCGAAATAGAAGCAAACTAAAGGCAAATAGACAGTTAAAAACATAGAACAAGTAAAAACGAACAACAAGTAAAGACATGGGTGCAAGGAACAAGTAGAAAAATAGGGCATGTAACAAAGAAGACATGTATTTATCAAGTAAGGGCAAGTGACAGTGAAGGCACAATATGAATAGTAGCACGAAGTAAAAGTAGGCATGTTTTAATTAAAATACACGGTTAAAATCCCACCCCACATGCTTAACCCATGACAACATATGTACACTCGTCACCTTGCACATACGTCATTCCGGCACATAAAAGCGTGTAGAAATAGACCAATCAAATCCTAATTCACTCAAGTCAAGGTTAACCATGACATTTACCTCTTTCCACAACCAAATCAACAATAAATCACGGCTTTGCCTTTCGAACAAACGTTCAAACCAACCGAATCTAGCCAATTACTAGTCAAACAATCCAAAATAAGCTTTAGAAACTACTCACGAATGAAAAAGATTCAATTCTGATAATTTTGAAAAATTCAATAAAAGTCAACCACTGGCCCGCTTGATCGAAACCGAGATTCAAACAAAAACCCGATTACCCATTTATCCCGAGCTTGGTTATGTGATTTATTTCAAAATCTAACCTCAATTAGAGGTCTAAATCTCAATTTTATAAAATTCCTAAATTTTACCCAAAACCCCTAATCTCTACCTTGAAATTCATAGATTTGATGTTACAAATTCATAAAAGTAGCTAAATTTAATTCAAAACTAGTTGCAGATGCTTACCAATGAATTTGGGAAGAATAACTCTCAAGAAATTGCCTCTATGGAGTCTACGGTTGAAAAATAGTGTAAAAAGAGCTAAGTCCCAATTTTTCAAATCTTTACCCAACTGCAGATATTGCAGTTGCGAACACTTGTTCGCAATTGTGATATTCACAAAAGCGAACCACTGTTCACAAAAGCGAACCACTGTTCTCAAAAGCGAACAGTTACCAAACTCCTCTGATAACACGTTTGTGAAAAAGTGATCGCATTTGTGATTAATCCCTTACTCGCAAAAGTGAGGCAGTCTTCACAATTGCGAAAACTGTCCAGCCGAGCTTTCAGTCGCATTTGCGACCCGTCTGATCGCAGAAGAGAACACCCTCAAATCGCATTTGCGATTGTCACTTTGAATTTGCGAAGATTAAAGCCCCTCCCTAGACATCACATTTATGAGTCTGACTTTGCGAAAGCGGGACTCGAAATTGCGAACGAGTCATTGCAATTGCAGACCTGCACGCCTGAAACACCATAAACAAAGCATCAAATATTCACTAACACTCCAATCACATCCGAAACTCATTCGAGCCTCTTGGGATCCAAATCGAACATGCACACAAGTGTAATAACATCCTACAAACTTGCTCGCTACCTCAAATCATCAAAATAACATCAAATAACAGGAATCAATTCAAAGCTCAAGATTTCTAACTTAAAAATTCATATTTCACAATATTTCACATAATGCGCCGAAACATGTTCGGGTCACCCAGGACCCAACCAAACATGTTTAAATGTCCAAAAATATCATATGAACCTACTGGAATCGTCAAAACATCGATCCGAGGATGGTTGTATATGTTGATCATGGTCAACTCTAACCTTAGTTTAAGTCAAAATTCTCATTTTCTTCTTAATTTCATATAAAAGCTTTACGAAAAGCGACACAGACCACACATCCAAATCAATAAACATTAATGAAGCTGTGAGAGATCTCGAAATAAGAAAATTAAGGCTAGTTCTCAAAATGACCTATCAATTCGTCACATTCTCCACCTCTAAACGAAAAGTTCATCCTCGAATGGGCCTAGAAAAGTACTTGGTCTAGTAAAAAGGTAGGGGTATCTACTCCGCATATCGAACTTGGACTCTCATATAGCTTCCTCAATCGGCTAACCTCTCCATTGCACTTTCACAGATGAAAAACTCTTGGACCTCAACTTTCAAACCTGCTGGTCTAGTATAGCCACCAACTCTTCATTATAGTTCAATTTTTTATCAAACTGCACCAAGATAAAGTCCATAACATGATCCTCATGGTACTTCCAAAGCATGGAAATATGAAATACCGGATGTACCCCTGCTAGGCTAGGAGGCAATGCAAACCTATAAGCAATCTCCCCAACTCTCTCCATGGTCTCAAACGGGACAATAAACCTCGGGATCAACTTTTTGTTCTTCCCAAACCACAGCACGCCCTTCATAGGCGACACTCAAAAAAGAACCTTCTCACCTGCCATATAAGTCACATATCAAACCTTCAAGTTTGCATAACTCTTTTGCACGGACTGAGTTGTATGAAATCGCTCCTGAATCACCTTAACCTTTTTCAAGGTATCACGAACCAAATCAGTGCCCAATAATCTAGCCTCACTAGGCTCAAACCAACCAATCGGCGAGTGAAATTGCCTCTCATATAAGGCCTTGTATGGAGCCATCTGGATGCTCGATTGATAGTCGTTATTGTAGGTGACTCCGCTAGAGGTAAAAAACTAGTCCCACTAACCCTCAAAATCCGTAGAACTTCCCGCAACATATCCTCCAATATATAAATATCCATCTGTCCGAGGATGAAATATGGTACACAGCTCAACCTGCGTGCCCAATTCATGTTGCATGGCTCTCCAGAAATGCAATGTGAACTGCGTGCCTCAATCAGAAAAGATGGAAATGGATACGCTGTGAAGGCAGATAATCTCTCGGATGTATATCTGAGCCAACCACTCTGAATAATAGGAATTCATCACTGGAATGAAATATCCAAACTTAGCCAATCGGTCCATAATAACCCAGACTGCATCATATTTCCTCAAGGTCTGTCGTAATTCTACCACAAAATCCATAGTAATGCGCTCCCACTTCCACTTTGGTATCTCTAATATTTGAATCAACCCACCCGGTTTCTGATGCTTATACTTCACCTGTTGACAATTCAAATACCGATAGACATGGTTAAGGATCAACTCCCTTAACCTATCAACATTCAGAACACAAATCAAGCCTTGAATCCTGGATAGCACCATTATCTCCAATCATAGTCTCCTTAGAATCGTCCCATTACACCATGCCTTTCAACACCAATAAGTGTGGATCATCAAACTAGCGAGCCTTGATATTCTCCAACAATGATAATTGTGCCACCACACAAGAAAGAACCAAGCTAGGCTCCAAAATATCCAACCTCACGAACCAGTTGTCCAAAGCCTACACATCCAAGGTTGGTGGCTTCTCTACTACCGGTAAATATTCCAAATTGCCCATGCTTTCTACCTTCCTACTCTATTCATCAGACACTATATTGGACTTCCGCAGATAATATAATTTGGTGATATAATAGTCTTTCAGCAACTCTATCCATCTCTAGTGCTGCAAATTAAGGTCCTTATACTTGAACAGGTGTTGGAGACTCCGATGGTCGGTATACCGCACATGGAACGCCGTACAAATATTTCCTCCAAATCTTCAATGCGTGAACAATGGATGCCAACTCTAAATCATGTACATGGTAATTCTTCTCATGAACCTTCAACTGCCAAGATGCATAGGCAATCACTCTAGCGTTCTGCATCAATACCATGCCAATCCCAATACGCGAAGCATCGTAATACACAATGTAAAAACCTAAACTTGTAGGCAACACCAACACTGGGTTACAGTCAATGCAGTCTTAAGCTTCTGAAAGCTCACCTCACACTCGTCGGACTATCTGAAAAGAGCACCCTTCTGGGCCAACCTGGCCAATAGGCCCGAGATAGATGAAAACCCCTCCACGAATTGGCGATAATAACTTGCCAAGCCCAAGAAGCTCCAGATATCTATAGTTGATGTAGGTCTAGGATAGTTTAGAACTGCCTCAATCTTCTTAGGATCCACTTTAATGCCACCGAAAGATACAAGATGGCCCAAAAAGGCCATCGAGTCCAACCAGAACTCACACTTTGAAAACTTGTCATATAACTGATAATCCCTTAGACTGTGAAGTATGATCCGCAGATGCTGCTCATGCTTCTCTCGGTTGCGGGAGTAAACAAAAATATCATAAACAAAGACGATCATGAAGGAAACTATATAAGGCTTAAACACATGATTCATCAAATCCATAAAGGTTGATAGGAAGTTAGTCAAGCCAAATGACATCACTAAGAACTCATAGTGATCATACCGAGTTCGAAATGCTATCTTAGGTAATCCGATGCCATAATCTTCACGTGATGGTATCCACACCTCAAATCAATCTTAGAAAATACCTTGGCACGCTGAAGGTGGTCAAATAAGTCATCAATCCTCCACAATGGATACTTGTTCTTGATGGTGACCTTGTTCAACTATCGATATTCTATGCACATCTGCATTGATCCATATTCTTTTTTACAAACAACACCGGTGCACCCCCAAGGCGAGATACTAGGTCTAATGAATCCCTTATCAAGCAAATCCTACATTTGTTCCTTCAATTCTTTCAACTCAACAATAGCTATACAGTATGGTAGAATAGAAATAGGTTGAATGCCCGGAACCAAGTCACTGCAAAATTCGATATTTTTGTCGGGTGGCATGCACGACAAGTCTATAGGAAATACCTCTAGGAACTCACGCACAACCAAAAGCGAATCTATGGAAGGAACCTCTGTACTAGGATCACGAATATAAGCTAAATATGACAAATACCATATCTCGACCATACGCCGAGCCTTCATATATGAAATTACCCTACTAGTAGAATTACCAAGGGTCTCTCTCCACTCCAATCTAGGTAACCCTGAAAGAGCTAAAATCATAGTCTTGGCATGACAATCTAAGATAGCATGATGCAGGAAAAACAATCCATGCCAAGAGTAACCTCAAAATCCACCATATCCAATAATATAAGATTAGTTGCAGTATCACAACCATGAAAAGTAACCACACAAGACCTATACACCCGATCAACTACTATAGAATCTCTAACCGATGCAGACATAAAAACAAAACATCAAGAGAATCGCGAGGCATACTCAAATGCGAAGAAAAATATGAGGACACAAAAGAATGGTAGAACCCGGATCAAATAACATAGAAGTATCTTTATGACAAAATGAGATAGTACCTGTAATAAATGTATCTGATGACTCTACCTCAAGTCTAGCTGGGAATGCATAACAACGAGGCTGAGTCCCACCAATATGACCTCCACTTTTAGGATGACCCCTCACTACCTGGCCTCAACCTCTAATGGCCTGACCACCACCTTAGGTTGCCTGACCTCTGTCTCTAGCTAGCTGAGCGGGTGGTGGAGCAACCAGTGTCGAAACCATGACACGAGTACCCTGTTATGGCATACTGCTCTAAAGTCTGGGATAGTACCTCCTGATGTGACCATACCTCCACACTCAAGACACTCTCTTTGTTAACGCAGCTACAGAGTCTGGGACTAACCTTGATAGTTCGAATAACCACTGTGATAGCTCTAAATCGGTGGTGCACTAATGGGAGTAAAAGGTGCACCGTAGGCTAGCTACTCAGGATGAGACCCATAAGAATCATGACTATCTGAAAGACCATGTGATATCTGGAGTGCTGACTGAACCGGCCTAATAGGATGACCTCTACCAAATGAACCATTGCCTCCAAATGAGGCAACAATAAAACTATCAAAATAACGAGGACTCTTCTCAGATGCCGCCTCTCTGCCCTGACCATGAATTCTCTCATCCGCCTAGCGATCTCCATAACTCGAGTGAAAGAAATATCATCCTCAGTCTCTCTGGCCATATGTCGCTTGATTCCATAAGCGAGTACATTTATAAATCTCCTCTCCCTCTCCCTCTCAGTAGGGATCAAAATAACTGCATGGTGTAACCAACTTCATTGGACTCCATTATACTCATGTTACATAAGACCTCATCGAAACTGTCCAAGAACTCTTAGGGATACTCAAAAGGTGTACCACCAAATCGAATAGGGGAAAATATGGTGAACTTGTCCAACATCTTCAGCCCCTCGGACGACATTGCGGGTACCTCCCGAGATTGTATAACAATAATAGGTTGAACTGCTATAACTGGCAGAACTGCCGGAGTCTGATATGTATGAGCCATCTGCTCGGAGTGTGAGTAGTGGGATTCTGGGCTACTCCCTCAGCTTGAGAGATAGCTGGTACCACAAGGAACACACTGGCCTGGGCCACACTCTCCGTAAGGCCAACCAAGCAGACTAGGGCATCCTGAAGTACTGGGATAGCAATGAACCCCTCCGAGACTTGAGCTGGTCCACCTGACATAGTCGGAGCAGGGATCTCCTTATCCTGCTTGATCCAAGGTTCTGCAATAGGTGCTACGACACATTCTCTAGGATTAGCTCTACCTCTACCTCTGGCCCTACCTCAGCCCCGACCCCTACCTCTGGAAGTGGCCGCCACCTAGTCTATCTCCTTACCCATTGTAGATGATATACCATATGTGAGAGAACAAGAATAGAATGAGTCAAACCCAATAGATTAAAGTCGCACGATAGAGAAAGAAAGAAAAAAGTGAAATTTTCCTAAAGCCTTATAACCTCCAGAAAATAAGTACAGACGTCTCCGTACCGATCCTCCAGACTCTACTAAGCTTTCTCATGACTCGTGAGACCTAGGCAACCTAGTGCTCTGGTAGCAACTTGTCACGATCCGAAATCCCAACTAGAGGGCCGTAATGACGCTTATCGTCCACTTGCTAGGTAAGCCAACATTATCACACAATATTGTTTTTTACAATTTTAAAAGCATATTAAAAGAAGGTAAAGTTGTAACCTTCAAAATAACTATATAAATAATCTCTAAATACGATGTCTAGTCTAATCCTGGAATTAGGTGTCACAAGTACATGAGCTACTAAAAATACTACAACCAAGGTCTGAAATGAAAATACAGTTGTTTGAATGAAAATAAACAATACAAAAGATAAGAAAGGGACTTCAGGGTCTGCGAATGTCGTTCAACTCTACCTCAAGTCTCCAAGTAAGGAAAGTCCAAGCAAAACCTCCATAAGCACCGCTGGGGCCAATACCAGAATCTGCACAAGAAGTGTAGAAGTGTAGCATGAGCACAGTCGATCTCATATATTCTGTATGTGTCGAGCCTAACCTCAACGAAGTAGTGACGAGGCTATAAGAAGGCACTCACTATAAACTTGTGCAAATATAAGTGACAAAAATAATAGAATAGTGAAACTAGAAATAGAATGAAAATCGGAACAAAAATTACATAATAGAGGCCCCTAGAATATTATTTATGCTCAAAATTCACAGTACAAAACGAATACGAAACCAACAGTCAAGAACAATCATAATATATCTCCTGTATTGCACCGTGAAACCCGATCCACACATATCATATCAATGCCAACACCGTTGCAGCGTGCAAGCCGATTCCAAACAACATATCATCATATCTTCTCCGCGGCGCCCAACTTGATCCTATACAACAACATCAACTACATCACCGCATATAAAATCAAGTAGCAAATAAACCAAGCAAGTCCTAATTCTCTCAGGTCAAGGTTAACCATGACACTTACATCTTTACTCGACCAAATCAACAATCAATCACAGCTACCTTTCAATCAAGCCTCCAAACCAACCGAATCTAGCCAATTATCAATCAAACAATCCAAAATAAGCTTTAGAAACTACCCACGAATTAAAAAGGTTCAATTTTGATCATTTTTCAAAAAGTCAACAAAAGTTAACCCCGGGCTTGCTTGGTTGAAATGCTAGATTCGGATCAAAACTCGATTACCTATTCATCCCCGAGCCCAGTTATGTGATTTGTTTCGAAATCCGACCTCAATTTAAGGTTTATATCTCAATTTTACAAAATCCTTAAAGTTTACCCAAAACCCCTACCTTGAAATTTATAGATTTGATGTTAGAAATTCATGAAAAGTAGTCGCAACCCAGCTTCTAGTCGCATTTTCAACCCATCCGATCGCAGAAGCAAACACCCCCCCAAATCGCATTTGCGACAGCTACTTCACAATTGCGAAGATCACAATCCCTCCCCATATATCGCATTTGCGAGTTCGACTTTGCCAAAACGGGACAACAATTGCGAACAGGTCATTGCAATTGCAAGACCTGCAGACCTGAAACGCCCAGAAATAAAGCATCAGAAGTTCACTAACACTCTTAACACATCCAAAACTCATCCGGCCCCCTCGAGCTCCAAACTGAACATGCACACAAGTGTAATAACATCCTACAAACTTGTTCACTACCAAAAATCATCAAAATAATATCAAATAATAAGAATCAATCATCAAAACTCAAGATTTTATCTTATAAACTCATTTTTACGTTCTTTCACATAATGCACCAAAACAGACTCGGGTCACCCTAAACCCCAACCAAAATTACTTACAAGACCAAAAATATCATACGAACCTATCGAAATTATCAAAATACGAATCTGAGGTCGTTTACCAAAAGTATTTATCGTGGACAACTCAAGCCTCATTTTAAGTCAAAATTCTTATTTTCTTCATAATTTCACATAAAAAGGTTTCGAAAAGAGACACGGACCATGGTCGCAAATTAGTAAACATTAAATAAAGCTATGAGAGGCCTCGAAACATAGAAAAAGTAGTTGAAATTGATTGAAAACTAGCTAAAGTTGCTTACCAATGAATTTTTGAAGAAAACCCTCTACAAAAGTCGTCTCTAGAGAGTTTAGGATTGAAAAATGGTGTAAAATAAGCTAAGTCCCAAAAAATTTCACTTTAACCCATCTGCAAATGTCGTAAATGCGAACTCTTGTTCGTAATTGCGACCATCGCAAAAGCGAATAACTGATCGCATATGCAGTCATGGCAAATGCGACATACTCTTTGCATTTGCGAAGGCCTCCCTCGTGCAATTATAGACATAGACTTCGCAAAAGCGAAGCTACTCAAAAATCCATAGGGTCACAAATGTGACCACATTGTCGCAAATGCGATGCACCTATCACTTGCAAATGCAGCTCTTTCTTCACAAATGTGAAGAGACAAATCACAGCCTCCTTCATAAATACGAGCAATCATTCACAAAAGTGAGTCTTGCATTTTGTACCTCGCAATTGCGAGATTTGCAGGCAAGAAACACCAGCAACCCCTCAGTAGTTCAAAACCTCCCACAACGCATCTGAAACTCACCCAAGCCCCCCAAGCTGCAATCCAAACATACATAAAAGTGTAAATATTTTACATAAACTCGCTCATTATCTCAAATCGTCAAAATAATAACAAATATCAAGAATCGATCATCAAAACTCTAGATTTCAACTTTGAAACTCATTTTTCTAATTTTTACATAATGCACTGTAATGCGCTCGGGTCACCCTGGGACCTCAACCAAACATGAGTAAAAGTCCAAAAATATCAATAAACCTATCGGAATTATCAAAACACCGATCCATAATTATTTACCAAAAATGTTGATCATGGACAACTCAAATCTCATTTTATGTCAAAAATCATATTTTCTTCAAAACTTTACACATAAACTATGAGAAAATTGATACGGACAACACACGCAAGTCATAAATCATCAAATAAAGCTACGAGAGGCCTCATAATATAGAAAAAGGAGCTAGTATTCAAAATGACCTATCGGGTCGTCACAAAGTCAATATGACCCTACAGGGTCAAACCCTAGATTAAAAATAAATTTTGTTTATATATAACCTCATGAGTCTAAATATGTAATTAGTTTCAAAATTCGAGTTCAAAAACTCAAATATACTTTTTTAACTTTCAAGTAAAAAATCCTTTTTTTCTCTCTTTGAAATCATTGATCTAAAGGCAGATTTGATGATAGATTCAAGTATTAATCATAAATCTAGGTTGTTACCCTAATGATATAGAAGAAAATCCACTAAAAAGCTCTTAAATTCGCGTTCTCTAACTCTCAAGATGATAAGATGAATTCCAAGTTCGAAATAGAGTTATATAGTCACAAACATAAATTTCAGCAACTGAAGCTGGATGTCTAGGGCCCTTGCTTCATGAGGTCTCCGCTTCCAGGTGATCGTTTCCACTACGTGCAGATTTTGTTGATTTTTCACTTTTAAACCACTCTTGAGCTCTTGGGAACCCCTCCAAACTATTTCGACTACGCGATCTTGTCCAAGGGCTCAAAATACATACATAAACATCATAACAAAGAATCAAGGTCCGAACTAACTTATGAATTTTTAAATTTTCAGCTTTCAAGCATATGCTTTGAATCACACTCAAGCCCCTCAGGCCCTAATTCAAACATGCGCACAAGCACAAAATTATCATACAAATGTATTGTAACCTGCAATTCATAAATCATTGCCATTTACCCAAAAATATTGACTTTAGTAAACTCTTCTCAACTTAAAACTTTGGAAGTAAGTGTCTTAAATTACTCCCGAATCCCTTGAGACCCGATCCACTCATGCCTGCAAGTTATAAATATCAAAAGAACCTAGATGGAGTCTCAAATAGAGGAATGAGGTTCTAGAACTCAAAAAGACCGGTTAGATTGTTACAGAACATCCACACAACAAGTATAAAATATAAGTAAAAATCGTATATTTTTCTTTTCTTTTATCATAACGAAACTAAATGGGAGTTGGGGAGGGATGTCAGTGGAAATGAGGAAGGTCTCAATAGTTTTCGACACAAATAATTAGGTGAATAACAAAGTTTAGTTGCACTTGAACATGCATCATGACATGTCCTTTTATTATGTAATCAGGAGTACGATCTCATTTGTTCGCATTTAATGTAGATTTGAATTTTAATCATTTAGATCATAGTTATTAAGTGTTTTTATTTTTTAGATCTGAATTTTAATTATCATTCAGGTCTTAATCATTAAGTCTATTTATTTTTTAATTTTATAACCACTTATTGGGTCTGAACATATTTTAATGATTAAGACTATAACAGAGTCTTAGGCCTCATTTGTTTTTTTTAAGATTAAGAAGTCTGAATCTGAATACACATCTGAATATCATGATGTGTATTAAGATTAACATCTGAATCTGAATATATTAAGACGTGTATTAAGATTTGAATACTATATAATTAAGACTGTTTGATTTTTAACATCTAAATGTATAAAATTTATCTTCATTTAAAAATTAATAAACATAAAATTTAAATGAAACACTAACTAATCTAATACTCTATCAATAAAATATATAATTTTTCAGTTGTTGGTGGTGATGGCTAATAGGTGAATGCCGACTAGAGACAGTAGTTGGTGGTAGTTTTGATTGATGATGGTGGTTCATGCTAGTAGCTAGTAGTGATTGGTAGTGGTGGCGATTATGATTGATGATGATGGTGGTGGGTGGTGATAGTTAATAATGACATGTGGTGGTAGTAGTTGTAACTGAGAAAGATGGTGGGTGGGTGGTAGTAGGTTATAATGATGGGCAGTGCTGACTGTGATTGTTGATGGTGATGGGATGGTTAGTTGTGGTAGTTGAGGTGGATGAGTGTTGATTATGGGCGAGAAAGACGGTGGTTGGAGTGGTGGGATTAGTGGGTGTTGATGGTCGATAATGGTGACGACTATGATTGAGGATGATGGTGGCATAATGGTGGTGGTGGCAGCATGGTGGTAGTTGAGAATGGTAGGCGGTGGTGGCAGTTAATAATGAATATGTGATAGTATCTTAATGAAATTAAGTCTCTGTTATAAATCTTGATCATACAGATATATCCAGACCCATTAAGTGGTTATGAAGTTAAAAAAATAAATACACTTAATAATTAAGATCTGAATAATTAAGATTCAGACTTTAAAAACAAAGGCACTTAATATCTGAGATCTAAATGATTAAGATTCAGACCTCCATTAAGTGCAAACAAATGAGGCCTTAATATCATTAAGGTGTTATACATTCAAGAATTTATGTAAAAATAATATTTCACTATTACTCTTATACTTTTATCACTAATCACCACTCCTATCATTGTCCCCATTATTCCTTATCCACAACCACCATTGGTGCTAAGAACGAATATCAATTGTCACTATCACTAGCCATTGTTTGCAATCATCACCATCAACCACCAATACCACAATAATCACTAGTCAACAATTATCAACCACCACTATATATCACCCATTACTTATTAGTCACAACCACCATCAACCACCATCGTTAACCACTATTGTAACCCACTATCTACTACCCATAAGTGACTACTATCAACCAACACCACCACTAGTCACTACCAGTCGGCATTCACAACCATCACTATTAGCCATCATCACCACCAAACACCATATAATTTTTAAAAAAATATTTTATTAGTATAGTATTAGATTAACTACTACTATTTGATTTGAATTTATTCTTATCAATGTTTAAATAAAAACAAGTTTTACACATTCAGATGTAGAGAAACACAAACAATCTTAATTATTCAGTATTTAGATCTTAATACAACATCTTAATATTCAGATATATATTCAAATTCAAATATTTTAATTTTAATACACATTAATATTTAGAAGTGTATTCAAATTCATACCTCTAAATCTTAATAAAAACAAAGGCTTAACTAACATGTTTTTTCTTTGCATCGAGCAAAAATTTAAGAGAATTACATATACTAAAATAAAAACATTTTAAATATCATAAGAATAGATTCACAAGTACTGGAAAAAAAATATAAAAACTATAAATATATAACTTCCTTATAGTTTAATGCCTCATTTGTTTGCACTTAATAGAGGTCTGAATCTTAATCATTCAGATCTCTAACATTAAGTGTGTGTGTTTTTAAAGTCTGAATCTTAATTATTTAGATCATAATCATTAAGTGTTTTTTTTTATTTCACAACCATTTATTGGGTCTGAATAGGTATGTATGATCAAGATCTATATTAGAGACTTAATTTCATTAAGATGCTATTACATATTCATTATTAACTGCTGCCATCGCCTACCATTATCAACTACCACCATGCCACCACCACCACTATACTCAATCACCACCACCACGCCACCATCATCCTCAATCATAGCCGCCACCATTATCGACCATCATCGCCCACTATCACACCACTCCGACCACCATAATCATTCTCACCTACAATCAACACTCATCTACCTCAACTAGCACAACTGACCACCCCATCACCATCAACAACCACAGCCGGCACTACCCATCATTATAACCTACGACCCCCAACCCACCACCAAACCACCACCTTTACCAGTCACATCTACTACCACAACCCGCCATTATTAACTATCACCACCCATCACCACCATCCTCAAACATAATCGCCACCACTACCAATCACTGCTAGCTACTAGCATGAACCACCATCCTCAACCAAAACTACCACCAACCAGCACCTCTAGTCGGCATTCATCCGTTAGCCATTACCACCACCAACTATCGTATTTTAAAAAACTATATATTTTATTGATAGAATTTTAGATTAATTAGTATTTTATTAGAATTTTATATTTATTAATTTTCAATAAATATAAATTTTATATATTCAGATGTTAAAAATCAAACAATTTTAATTATTTCTATTCAGATCTTAATATATATCTTAATATATTCAGATGTGTATCCAAATTTATATGTTTTAATCTTAATACACATTTTGATATTCAGATTCAAACGTCCATCTTAAAAATAACAAATGAGGCATAGTCCTTCTTAGAGTCTAGTTAACTAAACTAACTCCTGATAATAAATTTATAACTTTTGCTCCATTTTTATCAGATTTATGGTTAATTAAAACAACAAGGACGATGAGGACAGTAGCAATAATAATAATAATAATTATAAATTATTATTATTGTTAGTATTATTATTATTATTATTATTATTGATTTTTCTTTCCAAATTGTGTTTTGGATCTTCTCAATTCACTTACGTAAAGAATAATGTTTGCTGCCGAAATTTTAACTGTTAACTCTTGGAGACTTGACCGCTACTTCGATCTCGCTGAAGCTGATCGCTGACTCTCTCAACTCCGATTCCACATTTTCCCGGCGACTTCACGGCGAGATCTTTAATCACGTTAATTCAACCTGCACTCCATATTCTTTCATTGGTGTGCCAGTTTATTTGCTTCAATTATGCACTGTTTTTTAAAAAAAAAAATTCAAAATCAGATTTTCTTTTAATTTTGTGAATGAGATTTTGTTTCAGTCAAACTTGTGGAATGTTGGTTGTAGGCTAATTGTGATTTTTCTTTAACATATTGCTGAATATTTGAATTTGGTGATTCGCATAATTACTGCGTTTAGTTAAAATACATATGTTTTGGCAATTTATTCAGGAGGTGATGCTAGTATTAGTTTAATTTCTATTAATTGGAATGAATAACTTTGTGAAATAAAAGTTATTAGTAGAAATGTAAAGACACTATGATTTTTGTAGTAGACGAGAAATTATTGGGTATTAGAATGAAAAGTGTTCTGATGGAGCTGAATGGATAATGAGGGTTCATAGAGTTAACCTCAACTAGGTCGGGATTGAGACATAGAAGTGGTAATAGTTCTTGTTGTATACTTGGTCTGATATCTTGGATATTGATCAGTGGGACAGTATGAGCGGTGTGATTAGAGGAAGATATCAGAATAGAGGCAAACCTAGAATGGCGTTCAAGTGTTACCCTGTGAGATTTCGCTTCTACAGGCAACTTGTGAATTTTCTTCTTGGCAGAGCACTAGCTAAATGAAATGAAACCGATCTTTTAGCATCACCTTCACAGTTAAGCATTCACCCATTTTCTCTCTATCTCAAAACAATTCATTATTTTCTATGCAAACTCACTGTAATGGGAAAAACTGAAAACAGTTATTAAAAGTGATCGCTCCGCACCGCTTAAGCGAAAGAGCGATGCAAAACCATCATTTATCGTAGGTGCAGGGATAAGATTTTATAGAGGGCAATGCATTTCAGGTTGGAATCACAAGTAACCGCAGATTAGCATGCTGCAGGGAATATTTACTCTTGACTCAAGAAATGAAAACCAAGCTTTGTCAACCAGACCTCCTTAGAAATTATGAGGCGCAAGGTAATACACTTGAAAAGAGAAGGATGTTCATCTTTGGATGACTTTAAAGATGAAAGTAAAAGAGATAGAATATTAGAAAATCAAATCTCTTTGATATATGAGTGATAGGAATCTTCTCCTTACACTTAAGTATTCTCGTCCCTCCACTTCTTATTCTGCTCTAATTTTGAGATGACTCCTTTTCTACCTATAATTTCTTCGCTTCTCTTGGTTTGATTTTAGAAGAAGAGAATGTAGAGTGTGGAATGTAGACTCACTAGCACTTATGTGGGTGCTTTGGAGGGAAAGGAACAAATGAACTTTGAAGGGATGGAATATGATCTTGCACAGATTACGACATCTCTTTTGTTTTTGATAAGTTTTTAGTGCACCCACGAGATCTCAATTTGTGTAGACAATTGATTGTCTTTTGTAGAAATCCATATTTTGGTGTAGATTCTTTACTTCTGATATACTACTTGTATACGGGGTTTCATTACCCCAAAAACATCGATGAAATATTACCTTACCTTTTTTTCCCCTTAGTTTGACTTTTCTTCTTCGTTATGATGTCTCTTCCTTTTTCCTTTGCTGTGCAAGTCTCCTTCTTCTTCCTCTTCTTCTTATGGTTTTCTCTTTTCCATCTCTCTTATACTCTCTCTTGCTATAGTTCTTTTTCTCGTTTTCTTGTCTGCTTTCTGCTTTGTTTTCTATTCTCCAATTATGGATTTTATAAACGGATTGCATGGAAAATAAAAGGCGACTCTTGCTAAAGCTGATTATTTGTATCATTACTAAAGTAATCAAATTATGAAAGTAAAGATTCAAGTAATTCTTTTATGTCTGGTTAATTGAATATTGAAAATAAGTTTTGCAATTGAAGTACTTTATGTTGATGCTGAGATTAGCAGTGTTAATTGCGATGTTAATGGTTAAGTACAATTTTTTTTTGTTGCTAAAAGAAGACATTTTATTGAAAAGTAAAGCTAGTTATTACGACATGGATTTTAATGAAAAGTTGTAGTTCCTTAAGAGTCTTGTTCTAAGTGCGATGAAGTAAAGTTTGGAGGGAGATCAAAGATCACCGAAATCCTGCCTATTTTCATAGGCTAATGTCTTTCCTAATCCTGTCAGTAAATCAGCCACACCATTACCCTCTCTGTAGGTGTGGCAAATTTCCAGCATTAGGAGTTCATTCAGCAGCGACCTGCAGTCAGAAAACTATGAGTATTTCTGATTTCCACTATGAATAAGCATACAAATTTTATATATGCATGATGCTTTTTTTTTTTGTATTTTCTGAAAATTTATGTTTCACTTTGAAGAAGCTTGCACTTCACTTTTTGCTTTAAGTTCAACGAGTCTTCTCGCTCTTGTGTGCTTTTAGCTCTAGTGTTAATGTGTTACTGTTTAAACAATAGCTTCTTGTTTTTTTGGTATACCTTTTTCCCCTTTCAGTCTTGGGATCTTGGAACACCTGCTCTTTAGCTAATGTACAAGTCTAGTTGTACTTTTTCTGTGACATCTCTGTTTGTTGCTGCTACTATTTTAACAGGAACAGTTCTTTGAAAACATGGGCACTGAATATCCTAATCGTACTGCCATTCCCTCGAGGCCTGTTTCTCCGTTTAGTGTTGTGCAAAGTTCAACACCCTTTCAATCATCTGGCCCTGTGGTTGGATCCGAAGCTTCTGCATTTCGGCATTCTTCTCCTAGTTCTTCCCAGATTACGTCTCCTTCCTCTCCATCTGGTGCCATGGTTGGAACTGCGGCCTCTGCTTTTAGAACAATGCCATCAGGTATGCCTATTGATGCAGCTAGGCCACCTCCAACATCTGCATCTCCATATGGACCACCAGCTGCTGGCCCTTACCAACGCTTTCCAGCACCACAGTTTTCTTCTACAGCTGGGGTACCTCCACCACGCACTTCACTTGCAGGCCAACCTGTTTTAGGACCACCAGTTAGGCCCGTTTCAGGTCCCTTCTCAACATATCATGTTTCCCTTAATCCCCAAATCCAACCTCCTCATGTTCCAATGGGATTCCCCCCTCAAAGTGCGAGCATGATGCAATCCGGTGAAGTTGTTCCTCGGTCACCCGTAGATACCCAGTTTTCTGCTGCCAGGGCGACCATGCATCCATCTTCACCACCAGCTGGTCCAGCTTATCCTGCTGCCAGACCCGGCTTTCAATCTGCTTTTCCAGGGTATATGAGTCATCAAAATACAGCGGGCGCACAGGCTGAACCAAGACAATCTTTAGCCTTTCCTTCTCAGCAAGGTGGTTATGTTCCGACAATGGCAGCAACATCTAGCCCCTATCTTGCCCAACAAGGAGGCTATGCAGCTCCTCCATCAGTAGCATCTCAACTGGGTAGCTCAAGGGAACAAATGCAGCATCCAGGGTCTACACCTCCTACAACAGTTATGCAGGGTTTAGTGGAAGATTTCAGTTCCTTCTCTATTGGGTCTGTTCCAGGATCATTTGATCCGGGGCTTGATTCTAAAGTTCTACCAAGGCCATTGGAAGGTGACCTGGAACGGAACCCTTTGTCCGAGATGTATCCGATGAACTGTAGTTCAAGATATTTGAGGCTAACGACTAGTGGCATACCAAATTCTCAGTCGTTGGCTTCAAGGTGGCACTTAACTCTTGGAGCAGTTGTTTCTCCTCTTGCTGAAGCTCCTAATGGGGTTTGTATCCATGAAACGTAACAGTTACATATTTGATACTGAAAGCTTTATTTCATTGTGCAAATCGCTTATTGCTCTATCGGCAAAATTTCTTTATTCAGGAAGAAGTTCCAGTAGTTAATTTTGCCTCAACTGGCATCATACGGTGTAAAAGGTGCCGGACTTATGTAAATCCCTATGTGACATTTACAGAGAGTGGAAGAAAGTGGCGATGTAACTTATGTGCATTGCTTAATGATGGTAAGTATTGTCAACTCCTCAGTATTGATTCCGCTCTTAAATCTCTTCTCTATTACATTTTTTAAAGCTGTGTCGTCTGATTTTGGTGTGCTTAAAAGTGCTAATATTGTGTAGCAAAAACAGGTCAAGTCCACCAATATTTTATACTCCCTCCGTTTCAATTTGTTTGAACCTTTTCGGAGTACGAGGGTCAAGTTGCCTAATTTCAGTGTGAATTCGGACATAGATTCTTTAAGCTATTTGAAATATAATCCACATATTTAGAAACTACATAAAAAGTACTATAAGCGACAGTAGTTAACAATTCAAAATATTTTAAAACTATTTGCAAAAAATACGGTCAAAGAAATTTTGTTTGACACTATGAGTCCCCAAATAGTAATAGGTTATTCTATTTGAAACGGAGGGAGTAACAATTCTAAGTGAACTTCTGTTTGTACCTTTCGGCTTTCCAATGTTTGGTAGGATGGAAGGAGTGGGGACTGAAAGAGAGTGAGAGAGAAGTGGAGTTAATGGGAATGAAGCGTCACACCCTTCTACACTTATGACTTTGTGTACATGGGTTATGGGAATGCAAGGGTTGCAATGTCACAAGATGACCTTGATTTAGTAAATGTAGATACTCTCAGATCTATGGTGCGAATTCAGAGATAAATTTAAAACTAGTTAAACTAAGAGGCTTTTTTTTTCATGATGTTGCCTTACATATTGTAAATAGGTATTTTCCACTTATTGCATCTTTGGTTAGTCTTTCTTCAGCTTTTCACTCACCTATTATTGAAAATGCTGCTATATGTTAAAACTCAACCAATGCCCTCTCTCTATTTGTGACTGCTGAAGTGGTCATGGCCTGATATGGCTAGTTTTGTTAGGTTAACATCTCAGTATATGTTCATATTGATGTTCCATTCCATGTCAAACCTTCCAGCTGGGTAGCAGTTGTGTTTTTTTTTTCCTTCTTTTTTTACTTTTTAAACTTGCAGATTTCTCTCTTCGCTACCGTAACGTATATAGGAGTAGATTCACTTGTCCTATTTTGAAGTACATTGGGTCTTCATTCTCTTTATGTCCAGTTCCTGGCGAATATTTTGCCCATCTGGATGCCAGTGGCAGAAGAATCGATTTGGATCAAAGGCCTGAACTTATCCAGGGGAGTGTGGAGTTCATTGCTCCCACTGATTACATGGTCCGGCCTCCAATGCCTCCACTTTACTTTTTCCTCATCGATGTATCTGTATCTGCTGTGAAGAGTGGAATGCTCGAGGTATGCATTTGTGTTGTAGTTATCAAGCTTTGCAATTTGCATCCAACTGAAAAGCATGTCAGTCCAGACTTTAATTCACTTATGACAACTTATCCTCCTTGTATTCATTTTGCTCACTAACTGGTGCTCCTCATATTGTCCATTTTTTGACAAGGACCTCTACTTTGCCCATTATAATACCCAATAAATATTGGAATGCTTTTCCGGAAGCGGAGGAATATATGAACCTGAAACCATATAGGTTTAGTCACAGGGACTTCTCTGTTCTTTTCTTAGTTAATTAATTTTTGCTTAATTTTCAGTGCTTAGTTTTTCTTGAGGTCAGCTAATTCTTACTCTTTTCTTTTCTAAATTTTTTGGGGTAGGGTTGGCCCTGTGAATAACTGGGTTGGGGAAGAGGAAAGGCTGTTGGTGGGATTAGAACCCTATACCTAAGTACTTATAAATAAAAGGAAAAACCCTATACCTAGATGATGCAAAGTGGAGTTGTAACTGCAAGGCTGAAATCTCAATCTCTACAAATTTCTCTTTGTAATGGTACTGGGTGTAATTTCTCCAGGTTAAACCATTAAGCTTCATAGACATTTTTACTTTACTCTCTTTCTTTTTTTTTTCGGGTAAGAAAAGGTGGGCATGAACCCACCAAAACAACAATCTATGCATATAACTATATACGAGACTCCTATAGAGTCATGAATCAGCCAGAAGCCTACGCCATAGGAGGTTCTGCAAGAAATTAGACACCTGAGCCGAAACAGTAAGCGAAGTGAGACAGAAAATCTACTGAGAAGTTTGCTTCTCAATGAACATGAGAGACCAAAATTTGATCAAAGTAACTCATGGCTTGAACAATACTATGGATGAGACCAGAACACAACGCATTGAGAGCACACTTCTACTTTAGTCTCTTTCTTTACCAGTTTACAAATCTTTTTTCAGGTTGTATCACAAACGATCAAGAGTTGTTTGGACAATTTGCCTGGCTTTCCCAGAACACAGATCGGGTTTATAACTTATGACAGTACATTACACTTTTATAATATGAAGGCAAGTGATCTGGTGTGGGCATACTTTTAATATCCTTCTAGTGTATAAATTATAAGGTTCTTTTGCTCTTCTGCCAGTCATCCTTGACTCAGCCACAAATGATCGTGATGTCAGATCTGGACGATGTATTTATTCCATTGCCAGATGATCTCCTTGTCAATTTGTCGGAATCAAGAACTGTGGTGGATGCATTTTTGGACAGCTTGCCTTCAATGTTCCAGGAGAATGTAAATGTGGAATCAGCATTTGGTCCAGCTGTTAAAGCAGCCTTCATGGTTATGGTGCGTGGACTTCTTTCTACCGTCTCTGTACATGATTTGCTGATTGAGTTATGTCCTTTGTGACTGAGAAGTTTGCTGTCCAAATTTAGTCAATCGTAAAATCACCTTTTTTGCCTTATGTGGACTCCATACTGACTAATATTGCTTCTCTGCTTCCAGAGTCAACTTGGTGGTAAATTGCTGATCTTTCAGCACACTCTTCCATCATTAGGTGTTGGCCGCTTAAGGCTGCGAGGAGATGATCTTCGTGTTTATGGAACTGACAAGGAGCATACATTAAGAACTCCAGAAGATCCTTTCTATAAACAGATGGCCGCCGATTTCACCAAGTATCAAGTAGCAGTTAATGTATATGGTTTCAGCGACAAATATACTGATATAGCTACATTAGGTAGTTGATCTTTTACTGTAACAACATATTGATATATCTATATTAGGTAATTGAACTTCCACTATGACTAACATCTAAAGAGATAGAGCGGAAAAGCAAAACTTCTTATGAACTGTCTTCTATGATGTAGTCCAACTAGCTTTCTTTCTTGACTTGTCTCTACTTATTTGATTGATTTTTCTGTGTCGCTGCCTAAAATTCGGATATACCATCTATTCCAGACACAAATAGTTTAATAATTTTAAGATGTGAATCATTAGTTTTTGCGCCTTCTAATGATTTCCAAATGTTTAAATTCACTTGCCGATGTATGTGAGGCCTTTTAATTAGCCAAATTAAATCTGGTCTCTATAAAGAGACCTCTAAGAGAAGTTCGGCGCAGAAGGCTGATTTGGCAACCCCCTCGATAATTTCAATAAACTGTGCTTTTACTTTTAAGTTTTATATAAGTGTAAGTAGCAAGGCAATATCTCTGTAGTAAAGACATCCGAAAAAGCTTTGGTTTATAAATGTTGTCTTACTTTTTAGTTTACTGAAACCTCTCCTGTTTCTGTGATTGGTTTAGCTGCATTAACTTCTTTGACAATAACTTATATCTCTGTAATTTGTAGTCTTTGATACTCTTTTGTTTGATGTGACCCTTGAAGAGATACTGGTGTATATTGATTTTCAATTATGTTGTCTAGGGACTCTTGCGAAGTATACAGGTGGTCAGGTATATTACTATCCAAGTTTCCAAGCTGCTGTTCACAAAGAAAAATTACATCATGAGTTAGCCAGAGATCTTACAAGGGAGACTGCTTGGGAATCTGTCATGCGTATAAGATGTGGAAAAGGTTATCTTACTATAGTACTCCTTGTCTCCTCCCACAAGCTATGTTGCTCGGACTCTCCGAAAATGTGGTCGGATCCGTGTCGGATCCTCCAAAAGTAGTGCATTTTTGAAGGATCCGACACGGGTGCGGCTACATTTTGGAGAGTCCGCGCAACATAGCCCACAAGACACACAAGTTCCATCATTGGACACTAAGTGTTCTTTCATTTTTCTTTCAGGTGTTCGATCCACTACGTATCATGGGAACTTCATGCTGAGATCTACTGATCTAATGGCCCTTCCAGCTGTTGACTGTGATAAAGCATATGCGATGCAATTATCGCTTGAGGAAACATTGCTTACATCTCAGACGGTCTATTTCCAAGTAGCCCTATTGTATCCTTTAGCATAATAACTGCTTCTGCGTCATTCTTCAGAGTATTTGAACGCAATTCTAGATTTCCTGTTAGCACTCAGTTTTTTTATAATAATAAAAAAATATAAATAGTGAAAGCATGCTTGTCCTACATCTTGTATATGATTTAGAAAACAAAGTAACTTACCTTAAGAGAATTTATCTTTCCTCTTGGTTCCATGAAACAATTCTTAGCAAATAAAAAAGATACACTTCATCTTCTGGAGAAAGGCGCATTAGGGTGCACACAGCAGCAGCACCTGTGGTCGCGGACTTAGGAGAAATGTATCGCCTGGCTGATACGGGTGCCATTGTTTCTCTTTTTACGAGGCTGGGTACAACTAAAGCTAATATTTTCCTGCATTTGGTTCTTTGACTTTAATGCCTGTGGTTTTAGTAGTTTTAGGTGTCTAATGTATGAGGTTATCTTATCTGCAGCTATTGAGAAAGGTCTGACCTCTAAATTGGAGGAGGCTCGAAATTTTATTCAACTCCGGATTGTGAAAGCTCTTAGAGAATATCGAAATCTCCATGCTGTCCAACACCGCCTAGTAGGAAGGATGATATATCCAGAATCTTTAAAGTGCTTGCCCTTGTATGGATTAGCATTATGTAAATCGATAGCCTTCCGTGATGGGTATGCTGATGCTCAGCTTGATGAACGCTGCACTGCTGGATATACCATGATGGCTTTGCCTGTTAAAACATTGTTGAAACTTTTTTATCCGCAGTTGATTCGTGTAGATGAATATCTTCTAAAAGTATGTTTCTGTATACCCTTTTGCATTATATCTAGTCATATTTAAGAATATCTAAAACCTAATCTGCATCACCTTTTTCCAGAAACCATATTTGGCTGAGGATTCTATGGACATATGGAATGGGCTTCCACTTGCTGCAGGGAGTTTAGATCCTCAAGGTCTCTATCTCTATGACGATGGTTTTCGGTTTGTCTTGTGGTTCGGTAGGATGCTTTCACCTGATATACTTAACAATTTGCTTGGGGAAAACTTTGCTGCTGACTTCTCTAAGGTAAATTTATTGACCACCATAACTGTTGAAAATGTTGAAGTTCTTCTATCTAATTGTTATAATACTAAAGATGAGTTTGATGACTGAAATAAAAAGGGCTGCATTTGTTCTGACAAAACATTCTTTGACCATGTAAAACATCGATTTTTTGTCTTCATTATACCATGTTGGCAAGGCTCCTCATAGTACAGAATGAACCAAAAAGCAAGTTTTGGGAATTTCTATCCAACTCTCGCTGGCGAATTCAATGTTAATTTTGGTAGGTTAAATGTTAGAATCTGGGCAACTTTTTAATTACTGATTAAAGTATAAATTGTTGAAAATGAAAAAACTCCGTCTATTTGTTTAGTGGTTTCATCTGTGAAGCCCATCAAGACTTGTTAAATGGGTCGACCCGACCCGGACCCAACCCCGTTGACTCTTGACCCGTGGGTCCTTAACCGGGTCGGTCCAGCTCACTTTCTTATAGGGCCAGTCCGGATTTGACCCATTAATCAAAACATGTTGACCCGACCCGGACCCGTAACCCATGATCCCTTAACCCGGGCCCTTTTGGGCCCAATCCAATTAATTAAAAAAAGTTTAAAACTACTAAACGATAAAAATTTCAAACTTTATACATATATACGAACTTGAAATTACTACATGTCCTTGAAGCCAGTTAGAATGTAAATGAAAGAAAAATCATACTTTATTAATATTAAAACGTGAGAAACATATGGAATTCGACTATTTCTATAACTAATAGTCTAAACCATATGGAATTCGACTATTTCGACAAGACGCCTCATAGTGTCTGGTACTATATTCTTCCTTCAATGTTTAGATTCAATTTTTTATCACTTGTATATATATATATATATGTGTGTGTGTGAGAGAGAGAGAGAGAGAGAGCTAGTCCGGGTCGGTTGACCTGTGAGTCAGCTACCGGTGCTGGTCCGGTCCGGTTCAGTGGGTCAAAATATTATAGCCCGGCCCAGGCACCTTAAGTTAAATGGGTTGGTCCGGTTAAGGTTTCGTGGGTCATGGGCCGATTAAAGGGTCAATTATAATGGGTTATGTGGGCCGGTTCGTGGGTCGACCCGACAGGTCTAAGCTCATCTATTGTACGCATCTGCATGTGTGGATGCTCTTCTTCTATTTACATATGACCATATTATCATTCAGTTTCTTTATTAGCATTAGTCTTCATTTTTCTCTATTCTAACAAACAACTAGAGTGTCATCCTTTCTTTATCAGTTTCAGATTTATTCCAGGTCCTATTACTTATATCCTTGTAGTTTCTCTTCTATAATCCGTAGATTTGGATTCATTGTAAATTCACTGGATAAACCCTCTTGAATGTTGAAGAATTTATTTGGAGGATGCATCTAGGAATTGATAATCGATGATCTAGCTAACAATATTTGGCATATTCTAACAGTTAACATTTCGCTTGATAAATTCCCCATAAATGAAAATAAAGAACTGAAACGTCAAGCTCTATGGAGATGGATCTTATATATCCCTTAGGGAACTTACTTTTGTCTTAACTGATGTCCGTTAACAGAAATATGTTGCTTACTTAGAATTTGTGAAACCTTGTTTATTGTTGTGCTTATAGAAAATCTGAGTTTGGTTTCTTAATAGCTTTAACATAGCTTGGCAACCTGGGTTATTTAAACCGAATAGCCTGTCTTTTTGTCTTTTTCTTTAATGGCCTTCATTTTGTCGATAATTTGAGATAAATCTTGCGATCTGCTTATCTAGTATTCTCTAATGTGGTTATTCTTCTCTGTCATTGAGAACCAGGTTTCTCTTCGAGAACTAGATAATGAAATGTCAAGAAAATTGATGGGCTTGCTTAACAAGTACAGGGAAAGTGACAGCTCATATTATCAATTAAGTTTTCTTGTGAGACAAGGTGAACAGCCTAGAGAAGGATACTTCCTGCTTGCAAATCTAATTGAGGATGCAGTTGCTGGTGCAAATGGTTATCTTGATTGGATTATGCAACTTCACCGGCAAGTCCAGCAAAATGCATAATTTAAGGTAATGACAAGGGGCCATTTGCTAGTATTTTATGTGTTCTTGGAAATGACATCTGAACAGATTGCTTACTCTATGTTAATCTAAATGAAAAAAACACTTGCATGTTACATTTTCAGTTTCTTACACCTCTATGTTCCATAGTGTTCTACCAAAAATTTGATAGAGTTTGGTAGTTCCTAATTCTGATCCATCAACACTTGAAAGCTATCAACAACAATCTAGTTAGTCAGGTCTGTCGCATCTTAACTAGGATAGTTACTTACTATGACGTGTCTGTCATAGACCAACACAGTCTTGAAAAAAGGAAGTGCTCTCATTTATTTACTCCATTTATTATTTATTTATTTATTTTCCATATTTGTGTTCAGACTCCACTTGTGGGATTCAACTGTTTTTTTGTTGTTGTGTTCAAATGCACTAGGTCAAGAAATATGAAAGGCACTCTACTGAATGTAGGTAACTTTTATAAAAGGGTGAAATAGATATATGTCTATGCACATAGAATGATAGAAACATCTTGAGTTCTGCTAACTACAAGGGAATATCCTTTTGGTCTGTGTCATGCGGTGCTAGTGTTATTTGTTGATTTCTCCTGCATCAGAAAGCGCAAATTGACATTCTACAGATATGTTGCTCGGACTCTCCGAAAATATGGTCGGATACGTGTCGGATCCTCCAAAAGTAGTGCATTTTTGAAGGATCCGACACAGGTGCGGTTGCATTTTGGAGAGTCCGCGCAACATAGTTCTACAGATTCTGTCTCCTGTCCCTTTTCCCTTCTTATATTTCAGTTTTAGTTGCATTACATTTAATGTCATTTTTAGAGTGATAGTGGTGTGAGCTCTTTATTTTGTGGCTGCTTTTGGTGTTTATTGCACAAGTATAATGTGGAAAACGAAGAACAACATAGGTAAAGAACTTAAGAACAGGATAGATAAATACTTCTAACTGCATATTAAAAACTGTGCAGTTTACTTCCTATGACCGGGATTTCAAAGAATTAACAAACTTGTTCATCTTTTTCATATCTATCGAAATTACTTAAGGTGGTAACTTACGGAGAGTAAACCTTATTATAACTTTTGCTTGGTTTTTCATTAATTGATGAGGTGTTATGACCTATTTTTACACGCCAATTATTAAACATTATATCTAGTGATTCTATAAAGTACAAGTCTAAGTTGTGCAGACTTTTCGTTTTTGGTGCCGCACCCGTCTCGACACGGGACGGGAACGGGTGTGGGAGCGAGATACGTCCCAGATTCGGTCAACTAACTTCGTATACTTTGCCCTGAGTCTATCAGCAAATTTGGGGGGAAATTAAGATTTTGATTTCTCAAAATTAAATTGTAGTACTTTTGTCTCATAGTTGCTGCTTTGTGTTTGAGAAAAACCAAGAATTTAAGGGGTCGTTTTCTGAGTTCGGACTTCTAGTAGACAGTAGCAGCGATATAGATGGAGAGTTGGTGGAAGGCCTTGAATGACTTACTTTTTCTCTATATAGCTCTTTTTTTTAAAAATAATTTTGCATTTTTTTAGTCGAATTCCACACCCGTATCCATACCTGGATCCGCACCCCCGAATCCTAAAATTTAGATTTTGCCAAATCCGACACTCGAATGCGTGCCCATATCGGATGCCCGCACCCGAGTCCGAGCAACTTAGGTACAAATTACTAAATAACAAGCCAATAAGGTTGAATTGACATTTACTGCTTTCAGTTTGACATGACTGACAAATATCTTCTTCTTACACAGTTTCTTATGTGGTTGCAAGTTGCACCATCAATTCCTGGTTACTTCTCTGGTTGCAGATCCTCCATTTTTATCAGTATACTTTGTTTCCAGTTTTCTTGGTCCACTGAGCTATCATTCTCCGAGGACATTGGAAGTGATGATTTGCCCATTATATATGGTCTGCCGGATGAGCTAAAGCTTTCATGTAAGAAACTCTGCTATTAGTATCGACATTGCTGATTGCTTCATTTACCTTATTTATGGTGTAACACTAACTCGAAGAACTACTAGAGTTTGCTTCTCCAGTTGGAATCATTTCGAAAATGTGCCTGGACCGGCGGATCCGTGATGGTGCATTTTTGAAATATTGGAAGAAGGGAGTTTCCATTTCCTAGTTCTACTGCCCGAGCAACAAACATCAACAACATACCCAGTATTATCTCACACCGTGGGGTTTGGGGAGGGTAGGTGTACGTAGACCTTACCCCTACCTTGTGAGGACAGAGAGACCGTTTTCGGTAGACCCTCGGCTCAGGAACTCTACTGCCGGAGCATAAAGGTTTTTTAATTTGTTGGTTTTGTGGTGTAGAATATTATTAAATTGAACATTTGTGGAGTTGATTGTCTGTCGTCTTCTTTTTGGGTGGGATAGAACGTGAGTTTGCATGCGTTTCTGGGACCTTTTTACTTAGATATAGGTAGGTATGAGGTCTTGTACATCGCATCGTAGTTGGGGTAATCCAAATTATTCCTGCCAAGGAACAATTTTGTATTTGCTTAAGCGAGTAGCGCCAGGAAAATTCTCTATGGAGGAATACGTTACGAAATTCAAAGTGCCATGAAATTTGTTTATTATTTTGGGTTATACTTATGGGAATGAGGATTAAGCCAATATAATGAAGTGGAGCTAGGATTTGAACTTCAACGATTTTGAATTTTAAAAAGCACGATTTCAAGTGCTAATGATTTAGATCTAAATTTAATATGTGTACATATATAGTGAATTTATTTAATACACTGTTTGAGCAAAAGTTACTTAATTCGGTCAAACCCGTATCTAGGCTTCTATCTGTTGGCAACACACCTATCAAAAGCAGTACAGCCATTAATGCCACCGTAAACGATGCTATCTTCATAGTGAAACCTCTTCCACAATATCAGAAATTTCTCCTGCAAGTTTACAAACCTTGAAAGAAAAGGCTATTATACAGGAACTTAGGACTTCTTGCTTGTATGCCAGATTATTAAAAAAGATGATCAAGGTGGTATCATAGGCTGAAGACTAAAACTAATAGATTCCCATTTTCATGTAACGAACACCATTCCGCTGGTTGCTACCAAATTTAGAGTACGACGAAGAGAAATGACGACGACAAAGCAAGAAAAGAGAACTTTGCCTAGCTCATATTACATAGGAAAAGAGTCAAAGGAAACACTTTTATTTGCTTGTTATTGATAAATGATACAGCAAATCTTAAAAGGATGGATAGAAACTCCCACTTTAAGGGTTATGGAAGCAACGCAAAAATGTTACAATTAGGAATTGACTTTTGGTCAAGTATGTCTTGTATCGAATTGGACAAATTTCAGATTGTTCTGGCTGAAGCATATCAATTTTCAGCTGCTTTCACTTTCTCGATCAAATCAGCAGCATCTTGGACAGTGGCAATGTTCTCAGCTCCCTCTTCTCCAATTGACACTTCAAATTTCTCTTCTAAAGCCATCATTATTTCGACCTATTCAATTTTAGAGTAACTTAAACATTAGATTAGCTCTTGAAATATCCTTAAAGACATTGTACGTTAAGTAAAAGTAACTAACTTAATTATATACACAGACTGTCAATGTGGACATGTAGTAGGGTAATCTAGGGGTGTACATGGACCGGGTTGGTTCGGTTTTTATCAAAACCAAACCAAATCAACTATATCGGTTTGGATTGGTTCGGTTTTATCGGGTTTTTCGGGTTTTTTGTTACTTGCATATTATTTCAATCTTACTTTGTTACATATTTGATACGTATACATCTATTTAGTAAAAATATAAAAAGTTGACAAACATATTATCAATTAAAATATTCTTATGCGAGAATTCCATTAGTTAACACATAATAATTATTTTTTTAGTTGTCTGACAATAATTTTTCGTTGATAGACACTTATAGGTTATCCGAATTTAGTAATTAAACATAAAAATCAATATGATACCTAAATATTAATAACCACTTCACATTCGAAAAAGATATAAGAATTTAATACATCTTAACATATGATATGAATATGTAAGAACAAATAGATAGACATATTTCAGTAATACTTGATAAGAAACTGATCATACAAATCATTATTTAAGTCAATAAATATGGAGCACTTCATATTCTATTAAAATTTATATCCCGCAAGAGAATCCCAAATATTTCTAGACATTTTTAAAAGAAAATTTTATATAAAATATTAAATAATATATATATATAAATTATATATTTGTATGTCGGGTTGCTTCGGATTTTTTTATTTAATACCAAACCAAATCAAACCAAACCGTGTCGAGTTTTTTAATCGGTTTGGTTTGACTTTTCGATTTGGTGCGGTTTTTCGGTTCGGTTTGTACACCCTAGCCCTAGGGTAATCTACTTTATTCTCCATATCACTGATAGTATAATCCCACTCTTTATGTATAGTTCTTTTAAGTGATCTGATAATATAAAAATTCTTTTACACCGTCAAAATATTAAAGTGAAACTCTATATTAAACTTGTAGAACATACGTACAGTGTCAAGAGAATCAGCACCCAGATCAGCAAACTTAGTTTGAGGAGTCACTGTGCTCTCATCAATGGAAAGCTGCTTGGCAATTGTGCTTTGGACAATATCCAAAGTTTCAGGTTGAGCCTGCTGAAAATGATGCATCATGCATGCGAAATACCATTTTTCAAAATTGTTTAGTCTTAGAGAAAACTGAAAAGAGAAAAGAATTCATTTCGCAGGAAAATGAATTCAGTGTCTTACTATCGAGCATGAAATTTGATTCTTGAAACCATGGGAGAATTTGGGTGATTTTGCTGCTGCTCTGAAGATTTGAATGCTTGTCACAAGTCTAAGCCCACTTACACTTGCTTTTGAACCAAACTGCGAGTTTATTGAAAAAAATTTAAAAAAGTAACTGGCAACTCTTAGGAATAATATTTTTCTTTGCAATATCAGTGTATATAATTAGTTCTATCCATTTTAAGTAAAAATGGATGAAAATAGAGAGCACAAAATTAGGTGGACTTACATTTTTGCCAAGGTTGAATTGCATAACGTGGCATTGTGTTTCATTAGAACTGTAAAGAAGGGTGGCAGAAAGACCTGCTGATGTTGAAACAAAGGAAGCCATGTGAAGATCAGATATTGGGTTAAAGGAAAAAAAAACACTATAAAAGAGATTTAATTTCTTTTATATTTGATTGTGAGGGAACTGCTTTAGTTTGTTCCAAATTTATATACTGATGAAAATGGAAAACTTGATTCATATATATACCTGTTTTGTAATGGGGCCTTGGCATTACTTCAATTGAATGACGATCTTAACTAAGCTTTTAGCATTTTTTGCCAGTTAAAGTGGCGGTCCATTCTATGCTTCTTGTTTTTGAGTGCTAGTAATCTCCAAAACACCAGACCAGATTCTAACGTTTTTCGATTGTAAGCATCTAAGTATTTTTGTGTTGAGGTCTTGGGGCAAATATATAGCATAGCAAAATTTTGCGCAAGTGTATTGGTCTAATCATTGTCACAATTTAGCTTTTAAATAATGTGAATTTGGAACAGTGGTAGTTTTAAGACTTTACTTCATGTTCCAATTAATTTAATATTTTAGTTTTCAAGCGATCGGCATAGTGTAAGGGTGTCAATGGCTCAGTTTGGTCATGTTATCTTGTATAATTTGTACTATACTAATTTTCGGTTATTCTATTGTGTATAACCAAAATCAAACTTTTCGAAATCGTCCCAAACATATTGATTTCTCTTCGGTATATCACTACAGTTAAGTTCTTTTTTGGTATTTTTCTTAAATGTCTTATAAAAGTCATTAGTAGAAGTAGCATGCGATAACATACGTACTTTTATAGGACTTAACAAAATTCTCAAGATATTTTTATTGTTTAAAGGGTGATGAATTAAGAAATTATGAAAGATGGTCAGAGTATAGATCCATCAACTATTCTACAACAACATAAAAGAAACTAAACAAATAAAAAAAAATATAAATCACACAAATCGAAAAATATTAACCAAGTTGGGACTCAAGAATACAGTATATAGAAGATTAAATATTCAAAAGATTAATCTAAATCATACAAAAGGAAACATATTCAATGCATTGTAGTTTGCTGCTCATAATCGCTGGAATACCTTATGTCTTACAAGTGAATATGCTAGAAATGATTTAGTTTCAACAGGAGTAGCATAATAAGTTTGTGAATTAGAATTTTGAGTTTAATTAATTGTTGGCTTGTAATTGTTTTCTTAATTCCAAGGCCCAAGAAAAATTTAATGCTTTATTATTTTTAAACTTAATATATAAATATATTCTTCAGATGTAAATTTATTGTATAATTCGGTATTTTTTCCGATTTATTCGTAAAATAAAAAATCTACCATAAAATCAGTACGGTTATAGATTTATATAAAATCCTACCGTTTGTTTAAAAGAAACCTAAATATCGGTTTGATACAGTACAATTTGATCGGTTTAGTCAATTTTTAAATATTCGTTGATACCCCTAGTGTAGTTTGTGTAAACATATTTTTGAGAAAATATTATTTATATATATAAAATAAAATAAAAACTGCAATTGTATTGGATGATACCCCTTTCTATGCGGCACTCCTTGGCGCGCTTCGAATAAATGGTAAAATGAGACTAATCTGTACCTAGCTTTATGTGATAATAATTTGAAGCTTATCTTTGTATTAAAATAATTGAAAAAGATACACGACCACCTAGAAGTATCCAACTCGGAACTAGAAANGGGGGGGGGGGGGGGGGGGGGGGGGGGGGGGGGGGGGGGGGGGGGGGGGGGGGGGGGGGGGGGGGGGGGGGGGGGGGGGGGGGGGGGGGGGGGGGGGGGGGGGGGGGGGGGGGGGGGGGGGGGGGGGGGGGGGGGGGGGGGGGGGGGGGGGGGGGGGGGGGGGGGGGGGGGGGGGGGGGGGGGGGGGGGGGGGGGGGGGGGGGGGGGGGGGGGGGGGGGGGGGGGGGGGGGGGGGGGGGGGGGGGGGGGGGGGGGGGGGGGGGGGGGGGGGGGGGGGGGGGGGGGGGGGGGGGGGGGGGGGGGGGGGGGGGGGGGGGGGGGGGGGGGGGGGGGGGGGGGGGGGGGGGGGGGGGGGGGGGGGGGGGGGGGGGGGGGGGGGGGGGGGGGGGGGGGGGGGGGGGGGGGGGGGGGGGGGGGGGGGGGGGGGGGGGGGGGGGGGGGGGGGGGGGGGGGGGGGGGGGGGGGGGGGGGGGGGGGGGGGGGGGGGGGGGGGGGGGGGGGGGGGGGGGGGGGGGGGGGGGGGGGGGGGGGGGGGGGGGGGGGGGGGGGGGGGGGGGGGGGGGGGGGGGGGGGGGGGGGGGGGGGGGGGGGGGGGGGGGGGGGGGGGGGGGGGGGGGGGGGGGGGGGGGGGGGGGGGGGGGGGGGGGGGGGGGGGGGGGGGGGGGGGGGGGGGGGGGGGGGGGGGGGGGGGGGGGGGGGGGGGGGGGGGGGGGGGGGGGGGGGGGGGGGGGGGGGGGGGGGGGGGGGGGGGGGGGGGGGGGGGGGGGGGGGGGGGGGGGGGGGGGGGGGGGGGGGGGGGGGGGGGGGGGGGGGGGGGGGGGGGGGGGGGGGGGGGGGGGGGGGGGGGGGGGGGGGGGGGGGGGGGGGGGGGGGGGGGGGGGGGGGGGGGGGGGGGGGGGGGGGGGGGGGGGGGGGGGGGGGGGGGGGGGGGGGGGGGGGGGGGGGGGGGGGGGGGGGGGGGGGGGGGGGGGGGGGGGGGGGGGGGGGGGGGGGGGGGGGGGGGGGGGGGGGGGGGGGGGGGGGGGGGGGGGGGGGGGGGGGGGGGGGGGGGGGGGGGGGGGGGGGGGGGGGGGGGGGGGGGGGGGGGGGGGGGGGGGGGGGGGGGGGGGGGGGGGGGGGGGGGGGGGGGGGGGGGGGGGGGGGGGGGGGGGGGGGGGGGGGGGGGGGGGGGGGGGGGGGGGGGGGGGGGGGGGGGGGGGGGGGGGGGGGGGGGGGGGGGGGGGGGGGGGGGGGGGGGGGGGGGGGGGGGGGGGGGGGGGGGGGGGGGGGGGGGGGGGGGGGGGGGGGGGGGGGGGGGGGGGGGGGGGGGGGGGGGGGGGGGGGGGGGGGGGGGGGGGGGGGGGGGGGGGGGGGGGGGGGGGGGGGGGGGGGGGGGGGGGGGGGGGGGGGGGGGGGGGGGGGGGGGGGGGGGGGGGGGGGGGGGGGGGGGGGGGGGGGGGGGGGGGGGGGGGGGGGGGGGGGGGGGGGGGGGGGGGGGGGGGGGGGGGGGGGGGGGGGGGGGGGGGGGGGGGGGGGGGGGGGGGGGGGGGGGGGGGGGGGGGGGGGGGGGGGGGGGGGGGGGGGGGGGGGGGGGGGGGGGGGGGGGGGGGGGGGGGGGGGGGGGGGGGGGGGGGGGGGGGGGGGGGGGGGGGGGGGGGGGGGGGGGGGGGGGGGGGGGGGGGGGGGGGGGGGGGGGGGGGGGGGGGGGGGGGGGGGGGGGGGGGGGGGGGGGGGGGGGGGGTTGCTTATCACACTTTCTCCAAGAACATGGTAACGTGCAGAGTAAGCCTAAGGTTTCTCTTAGAACAAGGCTCAGGAGACTCAACAGCAAAGCTAAGCCCCACCATGGACTTGAACCCCACCCCATAACTGCAGCAGGAGAGCAATTCTCTGAAGGAGAATTTGGAGAGCTTTTCCCCAAAAGGGAAAAGCAAATGGCTGAAAAGTAAGTCACCACCATAGTCTAGGTGTTAATGAATTTCATAATTTAAAATACTAGAGGGGCTAATAGTGGGGAATTTAGGAGGTACTATGCTGAGATAGTGAAGCTGCATAAGCCAGTTATGTTTGTTCTACTATAGACTAAGATGACTAAGCACAAGCACCTGATCCAAGAGCTGAGCTTCTCAGGCCAAACCCAGAACTCTGTTGTGGGGCTCTCGGGGGGTATTTTCATCATGTGGAAGGATGACATACTGATGATTGATGAGGTTTCCACCATACCACAGGGCATCAATGACATGGTCAAGGTAACCCCATCCTCCACACCTTGGCTCCTTACTACTATCTATGCTAGTAACACCTATGCCACTAGAAGAATGTTCTGGAACAACTTAGGTTAATCCCAGGGAACTACAAGGGTAGTTGGTTAGTAGGAGATGATTTCAATGAAATCCATAAAGCTAGAGATAAGCAACGGGGTAACTACATCTCTGCCCCTAGAGCTAACCTCTTTTAGATATACATTAATCACAGCAAATTAATCAACTTGGGGTTCAAAGGGAGTAAATATACTTGGATTAACATAAGATATAGGAATAGAAGCCAACTTATACTTAAAGATTGGATAGATATATTTCTAATGAGGATTGGATCAGGAATACCCAGCTAGTAGTATTTCTCACCTAGTTAGAAACCACTCTGACCACTATCCTTTGATGATCAGGCTGTGGCACAAATCTACACAAAATCTAGCTAAGCCCTTTAGGTTTAAGCCAATATGGTATACCCACCCTTACTTTTCTTCTGTAGCGCAACATGCTTATGAAGGGAATGTCAACCTTTAAGTTGTGACTGCTCACTTTCAATCCCAGGTATCCACTTGAAATAAGGAAGTCTTTGGAAATATTTTCACAAGAAGAAACACATAAGGTGAAGAGGCATTTTGAAATGCAGAGCTTACCTTTATATCTCCTTCATGAAACACTTGGAAAGTAAACTGTTGGAAGGCTAATCTTCCATTCTTAGAAGTGAGGAGAAATTCTGGAAAATCAAATCTAGGATCACCTGACTAATAAAGGGGGACGCTAATACTAGGCTTTTTTTTAACACTTTTACCCTAAATAGAATGAGGAGAAACATGATTCTTGCACTTCAGGATGAGGTGGGAAACTGGATACATGATCAAAAAGGTATCCAGGATACCATCTTTGATTTTTACTGCAAGCTCTACTCTACAGAGCACTCTTCATCCACTTATGGGTTGCATAACACCCTATACACCATCCTTGGCTGACCAAACCAACCTGAATGTACCCCTTAGACATAGTGAAGTTAAGAATACTATGTTCTCCGTTAAACCCCTTAAGGCTCCTGGGCTTGATGGACCGTACTCCATGTTTTATCAAAAGGACCAGAATGTCCTATGAGACAAATTTATCAACTGCCGCAAGGGGTTTTTCCAAAAGCATGAGATGAACTCTGCTTTGAATACCACTTACCTTTACCTGATCCCTAAGAGTGAAAATACTGCCATCCTTAAGAACTTTAGGCTCATAGGGTTGTGCAACACAATGTACAAATTGATCACTAAAATCATTGTTAATAAGATTTAGCCCATCCTGCCTTCCATCATTGGCCCAAGTCAAGCAAGTTTCCTTTCCAATAGAAGGGCCAGTGACAATGCCATTATAGTCCAAGAATACATTAGCCATATTAAGAAAATGAAAGGGAAAATGCCAACATGATCCTTAAAATTGACCTACAGAAGGCCTTTGATAGATTGAATGGTCCTTCATTAGGATAACACTATTCAACTTTAGGTTCCTGCTAACATGATCAAACTTATACTTTCCTGTAAATCCTCTGGGTCTATCTTTGTCCTTGTGAATGGAGGTCATACTGATTTCTTTATCCCCGCTAGAGAAATTAGGCAGGGTGACCCAATGTCATCTTACATATTTATCATGTGCATGGAGAGGCTCTCCAGGAGCATTGAGGCTGAAGTCCAGTTCAATAATTGGTTCCTTATCAAAATCAATAGTCCTGGCCCCAAGATCTCCCACATCTTCTTTGCTGATGACCTAACATTGTTTGCAAGAGCTAACACAAAGAACTGCACCACCATTATGGACATCCTAAATGAGTTTAGTTGTAAATCTGGTCAGAAAGTTAACTCAATCAAGTCCAAAGTCAAATTCTCATCTAACTACCTCTGGGATAAGGTGGAGTCTCTATCCAACTGTCTGGCAATTAAGGCCTATAAATCCTTTGGAAAGTACCTAGGCTACTCTATTTTCCATAACAGACCAACCAATAGAGACTTCCAATTCATCTTAGATAATATGTAGCTAAGCTGGATGGTTGAAAAACTCAATTGCTCAACATGGCTGGGAGAACTACACCGGCCAATGTCTCTTTGGGTAGCATCCTCAACTATGTCATACAGTACATTAAGCTTCCAGCTCAAGTGTGTAATCAGATTGATAGAATTCAGATGAAATTCATTTACGGCACCACAACCATTAAGAGGATAATGCATCTTGTGGGGTGGAAGATTGTTATAAGGACTAAGGAGGAGGGAGGCCTAAATGTGCAAAATCCTGATTGTAAGAACTCAACTATTCACTCTGGACTAGCCTGGAGGATACAACAACCCAGTATCCATGTGGGCTAGATTCATATTTTATAATCACTGCACATCTTGGAATTCAAGTAGGCATACACCATATAGTAATTGGTAGAGTATTAGAAATGGGTGGAATATGCACAGTAAAACATCTAGGTGGATAGTATGCTTCGGGGATAGAGTAAGTTTCTACGGTGATAACTGGATCCCTAATATGAAACCTCTTAGAAATATTATTTGTGGCCTTTTAAACAAGGGAGAGGAAAAGTTAAAGGTCTCTTCCATTCACCTAAATGGGATATGGAGCCTCAACAACCTTTCCCTTACATTGCCTGACAATGAAGTGAGCTCTATTAATAATACGGTCATCCATGACAACTCTAGTAGAGTCGACATGGTGGTTTGGAATTCAATAAGTAATGGCCTCTTCTCCACCAAGTCGGTATACTCTCTTATAGAGGGCCATCTAAAACATATTGACAACCCCCTAAGGAAGCACTTCATGATGATTTGGAACCTTAAGACCCCTAACAAGATTAAGTGTTTCATGTGGCATATGATGTTTGGTAGACTACCTACCAGCCAATATCTACACTCACTAGGCATTACAGATGTTACACCCCATATCTTTGTACGAAAGAGTATTCGTAAGTCAATTGATGTAAGCTCAGAAATTAGATCATCTTTGAGAGTACATAAAGTAAGTTAATTATGTTACCTTAGAGATTAAAAATCTTTAAGATCATGGATAACAAGTACCAAGAGGGTTGAAAGACTATGAAGCTAAACAAATTGAAGAAAATAAGTTTCGTCGAATGTCGACAAGTTGAGAATGTTATAACGTGTACTTTTGTGATGATACTAGGGTGATTAACAAGATAAGGATGTTATATTATGAGTTATTTTAATCTTATGATATTATTGTGTTATGTTTTTAAGTCAAGCAAGTTGTGGAACAAAAGTTGGCAAAGGTCATCACAAATTACAATCATAAATGTGCTAAAAATTAGGTCAAATATAGATGCGGTTTTCTCCCAATTTAATTCGCATTATGGGGTGATCTACCTACCAAATTGAAGATCTATGAGTCTAGTTTCTAACTTATTAAATTGTTTCTTGATATGATATCAGAGTAGAGAGATATTTGTATTTTTGCGATGCTACACCAAGAAACTCTCTGTGGGACCCACAATCGGTTGGGGTGTGTGTGTGTGTATATATATATAAAAGATACCTCAACCCGTTTTAACTCATTCTTTTTCAATATCTTCAGACTTTAGACACCTAAAAATACTCTCCCAAAGTTCTCTCATGATCCGAGACCCAAAAAAGGGGCAAACAACACAAATTAAGTGTCGGGAATACCGTCGCGCTAGTAAGTTTCTTATTCTCCTTGTTGTTGCTGATTTTTGTGTGATTCCAGCTCGTGTGGGAGGTTGTTTTAAGTATTTTAAGTTCTGCAAAATGCTCTCCTAGGGTTTTCTTATCAACCCAAGGTTATTTCAAGTCTTGCAAATGGATTACACCATATTTCAACATCAAAAGTTAGTTCTAGTGAAGAACAACACCTCTTTGAGGTTGTGTTGTCATTAAGGATAGTTGTGGGATGTGTTTGGCTAAAATTTCAAGTTGTTGCTACTGATTAAGGTGAGTATAACAGAATACTAATTGTTCTTAAGCTTGTTTGTATGTTGGTTAAGTTGTTAGGATGAGAAACTACAAGATAATACTTGGATTAACTTAAGTCACTTTTTATGGTGTTCTTGTCACGACCCAAACCCCGCACTGGTCGTGATGGCGCCTCTCGTAAGGACGAGGCCAGCCAACTAACCCAACTCATCTTTTCAAAATAGTTAAACATAAATAAACAGCTTAAATATGACTTAATAATATTAGTTAGTGGAAATACAACCCAACACAGCCCTAACCGGGGTGTCACATGTCACGAGCATCTATAAGAATGTAAATCCACTAATATGAGTTATTTTAATCTTATGATATTATTGTGTTATGTTTTTAAGTCAAGCAAGTTGTGGAACAAAAGTTAGCAAAGGTCATCACAAATTACAATCATAAATATGCTGAAAATTAGGTCAAATATAGATGCGGGTTTCTCCTAATTTAATTCGTATTATGGGGTGATCTACTGTCACGACCCAAACCCACACTGGTCGTGATGGCGCCTCTCGTGAAGACAAGGCCAGCCAACTAACCCAATTTATTTCTTTTTTAAAATTTATTTAAACATAATTGAGTAAAGTGACAACAATAATAATCAGGACTACAACCCCACACAACCCGACCGGGGTGTCACAAGTCACGAGCATCTAAGAAGTAGGAACACTACTATAGGGCCAATCTTATATATACAAAATAAACTCTGGAAATTTAAGATGAAGTGCGGTGCCGCGGACGCTGGCGGTCACCTCGCTCAGCTATATTAGTATATGTTCAATCAGCTAATAACCCGCTACCGGGTGAACAATACTTGCAACTACACGCGAGGTGCAGGGAATAAAGTGAGTACTTCCAACTTAGTGGTAACAAGAGTAAATAATAACTGAAAGCAAGAAATCACGTAAGGCACTCCATCATGCAATATAGAACGGTACAACCCTTTTTTTTGGGAAGAACAGTAAAACCGTGAAATCCTTTGGAAAACATCTGGGCTCAGTGAAAACCTCTTTTGAAAATATGCCTTTTCAACAGTTGTGAAAATAATTTTCAACAAGTAGGAAATAATCATAAATCTGCCCCTCGGGCTCAGTATCAACCTCTCAGTATAGTATCAGCCCCGCGGGCTCACTCTCAACTCACAAAGTACAACATCAGCCTCTCGGGCTCACTCCCAACTCACAAAGTACAACATCAGCCTCTCGGGCACATCACTCCACTAACAAATAACACCAGGGTATCTGGTAAACAGTGCAAGAAATAACATGGATGCCAATGATATGAGTGCTGAATGTCATGACAACATTACAAAATAAGAACAAATACATGAGTGCAATGCAATGCATATGACGATACACTCTGGTACCCGCTGCGGCGTGCAGCCCGCTCCATTTATTTATTGTCGACGGCGCTCGCTGGGGGTGTGTACAGACTCCGGAGGGGCTCCTACAGCCCAAGCGCAATAACAAGCCATCTCGTGGCATCACACTAGACTCTCAGCCTCATATCAATATAAGTATAATCATCCAGGCACTCGGCCTCAATATCAATGTAACACCGCTGCGGCGCGCAGTCCGATCCACCCATAATCAATATAATACCGCTGCGGCGCGCAACCCGATCCATGCTCAGTCCAGAAAATCATCATAAACCCCTTGGGCATTTATAAAACAGTAGTTCTTAGCCCGAAATATCATTTAAAATATCATTTGAGTTTTCAAAACTTAGAAGTATGGATGAGTTTGCAAAACAGTATTTAAAACCTTGGACTGAAACCAAATGATATGCAAGATATGCAAAAACAGTAATATCAATCCCCGAAGGATTCACACAGTTGGCACGAAGCCCAAACATAGCAATCAACCCAAATTATGATGATAACAAGTAGTTTCAGTCAAAGACGCAGTAAAATCAACAACCGGGACGGACCAAGTCACAATTCC